>JAPQRN010000019.1:3408810-3423437 GCA_037367275.1 Coranthus polyacanthus | reverse complement strand
ATATAAGTCACATGCACATGTGTAACACTAGATATATGAAAAAATACCATTTATTGCAAGTGAATCACCCAGCTGCATAAAATTGAGGAAGATTCAACTCTATACAAATGTGCTATGATGCACAAAGTCAAGCCATCATACTTCATTAGATTCTCTTGGAAGGACAAGAGAACTGAAGGACAGTCTAGCTCGAGAACAAAACATATATCAAATGGTAAAAGGTAATAGCAAGGCGCAATGGCTTTCCAAATCTCCACAATTTAATAGGGCTTGAGCAGGAAATAAGGAAACAAGAACACAAACATGGCAACAAGGAAAAAAAAAAAACATGTGTTCAGCGCTAAACATTTCCAAACTCTTTAGGAATAAGGGAGCCTGCCTGTGTGAGTCCTTATGTGTTAACAGATGGTTACAACTGGACCATTACAACTACCAGCTCAACAGCAGCTTCAGCCATTTTTCAGTGTCTACGCTGGATCTGTGCAGCCATACTGCAGCTGTGCACTAGAAGCGTTTTGCATCGCGCAGCCCAATTTAAGTCAACACAATTACCTGCAAAAGTTACAAGAAAGTGCATTTGAAGTGGAAAAATATGTTTAGTCTGCAGCTATGTGTGAAATACGGTAGTGACACACAAGCATACACACCTGTACTGATTCAAGAGAGAAAGTCGTCAGAAATCACGGCGCCTGGCTTGTGATTTTTTTTTTTTTTACCAGATTTCTTCCAACACAACCTGATGACTTCAGAGTACACAGAGTCCTGATTGCAAAAGAACGGTTCACCTTCACCTGAAAAACTCCCTCTGTACACACTGTGAAACCCGCTGCTATCTGGAACAACCTCTCTATCTTTCTGTCATCCCTCCCTCTTTCTCTCTCTCTCATTCTGGCTGGAAGTCAATCTCTCTTCTTTACTGCCAGCTGATAGCTGTGCATGACTGTCTGGATCTCTATTCATGCGTTCACTCCATCTATCACCTTCTGCTGCCTCTGTCGCTCCTCTACCCTTTCCTCCCTTTTTTCCCCAGTCTGTCAAAATGTCTTCCAATAGAAACAGATAATATACTGTGGCTTTCATGTAGGGACTGGAAACCGGTTCCACATTGTCTGATCCATCAGAATCGTACGTCTCTGAGCTTATCAATTCCTTAATGCTGGCGATGTTTTTGTAACGGTTGTAATGCAAAACAATGACGTCAAACTGTGTATCGGCAAGAATCTGGCAACGCTATTTGCATTAGGATACACAAGTTAAGATTCAATACATTGTAATGAGCAAGGGAATATGTTGCATTTTTATTTAATTTTAAGAACGCTGTATAAGGCTACTTTTGTCTCAGTTTACATTGATTTGTTGGAGAATAAGAATCCAATGGGTGAAGATAGGTTACAACACTGCTGTCTCGCAACAAGAAGGAATCATGGGGGAGAGGAAGAAGCATGTCTTCATCCACTATGAAAGATGGCAACCGAACGTTACAGAAGATACTTCATCCCCACTGCCATCAGACTGTACAACACCTCAGTTAATGGCAGATAGACTGGAGACAAGACTGATAGACTACACTAGAGAGACTGATTATCATCGATATAATTCACTGATTTCACTGAAGGACAAGCAAACTCAATAGGGATCAATCTGGTTAATCTGAATCTAATCTGAATGTAATATCTGTAAAATTAACATTTCAAGTAAGGGAGGAAACACGTTTTTTTTTTCTTTGACTAAGAAACTCTAAATGAAAATCAATGTATCATTTCATCCATTTTAGATGATGACAGACTGCCGCTACAGCCAGCTCGACTCGGTCATCAGTTCCCACATCAGGAATCAATAAGGTATTTGATAAAGAATTGGACATTAGCAGAATCGATAATCGCATTGGTATCAGTAAAATCTTATCAATAACCATCCCTCATGTGTGCATTTATTCCCTTCACTTTCATCTTATGTCGTTGTCTAGCGTGAACTCTAGGTTCAGTGTTTGTTTTTTTTTTATATATACTGACTGTTGGAATCTGTGAGACATTGCATTCACAGTTCATTCTCTTTTTACCATGAACTCTCCAAAAACATTCACAGGGTCTAACTGTTTTTCTCACTCTGCATGACAACCTCCATTTGCATAAACACCCTTTAGTAAGTTTTATCCCTAAAGCTTTCTTTAACAGCCCATGGAAATTGCAAAGTGAGCAGTTGCTATGGTAACGCGGGACTCAATTGCATACAAAATTACCATAAAACACTAATTAAATAGCTCTGGCTAAGAGCACCATTTTGACAAGCTTTATGCAACGCTGCTGAACCAGTCCCTCAGGTGAGAGAAATGAAGTGGGAATGAAAGTCATTTCAGCTCCCAATGTGTTGTGCTTTATAATGCAGTGGACTGCATGTAAACTGCAAATATGTGGTAAATATGTGGAAGTCTACAGTAGGTGGTTCTGACATGGCAGGTTTTAGACTATCCGTGGCACAATTTCACCTGCATGTGTTCAACAGGGTATCGTGTTAATGTGATATGTACGGTGAAGTTAAATATTTGCGGATTAGAATGACTTGTGATCTAATAAGACTTGTCACTAGTCCCTAGATTGGGGTCACAGGTCACAGTCATAGTGGAGAATGAAAAGAAATGGCAAACATTTAAGGTGCTACAATTAATTAAGAAAGGAGTAATTAAAGTACTAATATTTCACTATTGTTTCGGCTTAATTATCAAATGAATTGTACGCAAATAAAGGAACTACAGCTAAAATCCAGAGGAACTTCTGCAACTCTTGAAGAAAGAAGAAGAGCCAACGTATCATTGCCAAGATGTGCTCATCCCATACAGTTAAAGCATGTCCACCTGGAATAACGCAAGTACAAAAGCAAAGTTAGACTCCCTTTAGGGCGCTTTCACACCTACCTCATTTGGTCCGGATTTTCCAGTTTGATTTCAACCGAATTTGCAGGCGTGAAACCTCCCCTGGACCACTGTGTTTGGTCCAACCAAAAGAGGTGGTCTCAGTCCAGATCAAACTGAGCCATGGTTCAGCAACACTTTTTGGGTATTTCGAACTTTTGGACCAATCGCAGAAAGCTACACAAGGCTATCGTAGTGAAAAACAAGAGAAGATGGAAAAACTGAGCGAAGAAGTTAAAAATGAGGCACATTAACAACAGGCTGACGTCAGATGCACAGATCTACGCAGAAGACGTGGATGATGACGGCGGGAAGTATTTGTCCGCTACCAAAATTGCAGTGTAAAAGCAAAACTAATCGGTCCAAATGTATACAATGTAACCCAAACTTGAATAATGGTTCAGGCCTTGGTTTGAACTTTCAGGTGTGGAAACGCCTGAAACTTACGCATAAAAACTGCTGATTTATTTGAGGTGCAGCTCCATGCACCCCTTGTCTGATTCTGATGAAAGAGGCGATGCATCATGTCATAATTATGTCCACTGTAATTACAATGATTATCATTATACCACTGTCACCAACAATCTCCATCAGCGATAATCGGTACCAGGCAGACAGTGCTTATTGAAATGACAGACTTTGTATGTCTGGACAGGGAGAGACAGGAGGAGAACAGTCAGAGTGAGGAGGCAGATCCGTAAAGAATATATTGGTGTGAAGCCCACTAGTCACGACACAAAGCCGGTCTGGAAAATGCTTTAAGACGATGCCATTGCCACGGCGGCGTGGGCATTACAAGGCAAACTCAGGCCAGTCAGTCAAGGGTGAGAGAGTTCACTCAAACTTCACCTTCACGATTCAGAACGCTGGAACGGGACAATTTAAACAACTCATCTATTGTCCTGTTTCATCCTTAAACTAATGAATGGAATGAAGAGCGAGATTTAGTACTGAGGGAACATTTAACTTCAACTCTTAAACGTCACATTTAAGCTGCAAATGTTCTTGTGTACAAGAAGGATCAATACGTCATTGGCCACAAATGTATGGTGGGAGTCGGCCCCCGCCCACTACTACTCAGTCTTCTTATTTCATTGTCAGTGTTAAGAAAAAAATGTTGTACATTCTTATTCATATTCCTACATCTACTGTGTACTTTCACTATTTCTGGTCAGTAGAAATAATCAAAATGAAAGTTGGGGAAATCAACCCATATTAGGGATGGATTGATTATTGGTCCCGTACAATTGTTCGATCAGATATTTTTTGACAGTTATTTTTATTGTTTTTTAGCCAATAAAATAACTTACATCTATTGTCCTAGCCGTGGATCATTTAAGACACATATTTACATTTCTAGGTCACTGTATAGTGTCTGTAGTTGGTTAATCTATGTGTTCTAATAGAGGGATGATGAGCTACTCTGTCTATTTCTAAAAAACATCTTTCCAAAATCTTCCAAAAGCCCCTTAGTTCCAGTTTAACACCAGCATTTAAAGCTGCAAGAGCTGAAATCAGGGGGAAGAATACCAGAATTTGAAAACACACCCCATCCTTCTGCATCTGTCTCCTCTCAGTCCAAATCAAAAGACTAAACATAGATGATCTGAGGCCATTTCATGCTGCTGTGGAAAAGAGAAGCCGCTTGTCTAAGCTTCAGTGTCGAGTAGCGCAGAGTCACGTCTGACTGAATCTGATCAGCGATCGCTGATTATATTTTGCATGTGCACACTTACCAATCTATACATATGTAAAAAGAATGTTACAATTGTGTCCGCAGGAAACAAAAGCAAAAATGTCAAGATCTGTGAAGCTGAAGTTAAAAATCTGTCAAATCTGCGTGTAGATTGGAACACGCATTACAAACACGTCTGTGACCATTCGGAGACTGTTTTCTCTCCACGGACCACAGAGCAGTGACTGCTTTTATTGTCTGCAGTCACTGTTCTGTGGTCACTTCCATTTGAATGATAAATATTGCTAAAATATTATTAAATTGTGCTTTATTTGATTTGACAGTCAACTTAAAGACATTTTGACAGCTTTTTGTTGGAGTTACTCTAACCTTTGACACCAAGATTTTCCCTTTTTACTGAAAATGCATAACTGTTCCAGATATCAGTTATTGGCCTCCTTGATCCATATTGGCTGTGAAAAAAAAACCATATCACTTCATAATCCATAATGGCACTTGTTACGGAAGGGGACAAATCTACCTTAATTGTAAAAGATGCATAAAGAGCAATGCACCAGATTACTGAACTATGCGTGCGGTTCCTGCATCTTAAGTAGAGTCACATGTCGACAGGCAATGTTAAAGTGCTAATCAGCGCTGCCGACTGCATGTTTAAGCCAGGAGAACAGGCTGCTATGCTACAGCTGCCATACAGGCAGTCTTATGGACACCTATAGAGCCTATAAGACCTGTGGGAGCTGGCCTACATAAACTGACACTGCACGCAACAAAGCGAGACAGTCAACAAGAGGAAGAGAGAAACATAGAGGGCAAGAAAAAGCTGAAGAAGGAGAGGGTCAATGATGCATTAAGCACCCCAGCTTAAACTGACACACAAACGAGTAAGGTGATCGAAGCGATAGATTTTCAGAGCTGGTTGTTCTACGGTGTTGTAACTGGAACTACCATAGTCAGCAATCGCGTCTCTCTTTCAAACACACACGCAGTTCTTACAGTCACATGCAGGTCCACACACTAAGTGCGTTTGGATACATGCATGGATGGACTCGCACACACTAGTGACACAGTATAGTGCGCACACACACACAGAGGAGGGCTGAGGACTGCCCTCGGTCACGTGTAGAGGAGGAGCGGTCTATTAACATTCACCACACATCGATGCATACAGTGAGCCTGGGGGCTTTGCTCAGATGCAAAGAAAAACACTGTCAAACAAAATAACCAAACACAGCTCATCTGAGAGATGAACTCATGAATGGACAAAATAATTCAATCGACAGCCACTCACATGCTGAGAAAATCAAACTTCAGTGTGTCAGCTGTTTATTTTTTGCAGTTCCTTTTATGGATTATTGTAAGTTATCAATTGAGCCGTCCACACTATTTCCATGTCCTATGATCAGTGTTTGACATGCTTGTATGATTTTACTAAGCACTGTGGGAAATTTGCTAATATTTTATGTTGACAGTCAGAGACCATACAGTGCAAAATAAGCTCCTAAAAATCGAATTTAAAAAGCCATATCTCACTGAAAAGCAATATCTCTTTTGATCTGGTCTAAAAATGTCTTTCCTTTTGAAATCAATACACAACATTAGGCCTCTTTGACTTGTCACAGGAAGAAAAGTGCAGGTGGAATTAATAACTAAACTTTCCCACAGAAGTTATTTTGTCACGTCAGGAGAAAAGCACAGGTGTGAAAAACAAAAATGAAGGAGGAATGAACATTGCTGGCTCACTGTCCTACTGTCATGACTTACTGGGTAACAGCCATTGTTAATGTTATTGGTAACACCTGTGCTTTTCTGAAAAGGCTGACATCCGCTGCCTATAGAGCTCCAGACGCCACGCGACTCGTGTCGTTCACTCTGCCACGTTGACAGGAAGCCAAAGCAGAAGCCAAAATGAATGCCACTAGTCAAGAGTACACTGTGCATTTTAATTCCAAAAAACACTGAACGCTATTAACGCGATTAATTGTCATAAAATAATTGCAATTAACAACATAACCGTCTTTTTTTTCTGTTCATTTTATGCCTCTATATAGTATAAGCCTAACAACAGTTTATTTATACTGGAAGACATATAGAAAAATTAGACTTTGTTAAAACAAATTGGACAGATTTGACATAAATAACTTAAATATACTTAACTTAAAAATAAGTACACAAGGAAATGACTAATACTGAAAATGATGTGGAAGCAGTGATGGAAATGCATGACATTTCTGTTAACAGTGAACAGAAGAGTCACGATTAAGCAAAATAATTGCAGTTAGATCCAATAATAACATAATACAGAGATTATGTAATAATCGTGACAGGCCTATGCATATCAGTAAAAATGTTTTTGTCCTCACTTATAAGTGTGACTTTTAAAAGCTACCTCATTAGCATAAGCGACAGGCAGTGCACCACTGATGTAAATGCAAACTTGGGAGTTAGTTTGTTCCGTTTTAACGGTATCTGTTTCATATGAGAAGAGTTAACCATGATATTGCTGTGTGGATATATTTCTAAAGGCGCCTCATTAAACTAGTCCATAACATCTGTTCACCGTGTTCATTTTGTATAACTGCGGCAATCGAAAACACATTAATAGTAATATTATTGCGCTGTAATGTGAAGAAATCTCAATGTATCTGTGTTTTCTTATTTTCCAGCTCTTATCTGGCCTGTTTTGGTTCACTTCACCATTTCATCAGCTTTGTTTTAGATGCAGCAGACACAGGAAAGCTCAGATAAACCCAGCGTATACAAGCAGCAGACAAACTTGTCAGTGTGCCGATGAAGATAGTGGAGCACTGAACAGCTGAGGGTTTGTATACTTATATAAGAGTTGGTGAAAAGCAAAAGAAGTTGACTAAAACAGTGAATATTGGACTTTCATTTGCCAGCTGACCTGAAACAAAATTAAAAAAAATGTTAATATTGCACGGCATGTGCAGGTGACAGTAATGTCTTTATTAGATGATAATATTTCAGTGTTATATTTACAGTTATTCTGACCCCAACGGGTCAAAAAAAATGAATCATGCAGGTTTAAAGGACCAGTGTGAGGATTTAGATCAATTCAATTCACTATGATTTATTTGCATGAATGTCAGGCGAACAAAACTGCGTCGAGGATGATGACAATTAAATAGTGAGATCAGAAAAAAATACAATTCATTAAGTAAAATAAAAACAGTTAATAGATTAAAGAACAAGATAATCTGTTTTGTGAGTGTGTCCCATTTAACGGGCAATGTCAGGATAATCGTCACATTCAGGGATGTTTTAATTATGTCCTTTGTGTTTACGCCATGCAGTCACATATGCTGCAGGTCCATGTCCTAATACAATCAAATCAACCAACAATAATTAACAAATCAAATTTCTTAAAGCTTCTTGCTCTGATATTATCCTATTTTTCACATTTTAAGAGGAAGAGCATCTGTCTCTACCTCACCTGTTGTGGGCTCTATTAGCAGAAATTGAATATAGTATTGGCGATTATGTTTTCATTATGGCATAATCCCCTGTTACCATGTCACAGTGCCACGTTTCTACAGTAACGCAGGACAAACCAAACACTGGCTCTAGCGTTTTTTACGGCCACTGTCCAGGTTCTGTGGAGAGAAGCTTGTTTTGAAAATTGTAGCACTCTCATTTTTTCTTCAGTGACCATCTTAAATGCAGAGTTTTATCATTCTTTTCACTGTCAAACTTTTTAGCATCAATTATTGAGCGCTACTAAAGGGAGGAAGGAAAATCATTTTCTTCCTCTGAGCCTAAAAGGAAGTGGCATGATGCCAAGCCTCCATTTCCTCTTCTGATCCTGGTGGGAGTAGTTCAAACCAGGCAAACATGACCGGGCTTCCACTGCTTCTGTAGTAAACTTGTCAACCACCGGTGCTGGCTGCTGCTACCAATCTACTGAATCAGCACTACAAGTTAAGAAACTGTTCAAGAATAAGATATTATAAGATTATATCGTATTGTATCGCTTTTTCCTTATGAATATGCATTGCCCTGTGACTGTAAATACACAGCAGTAAAGTTCCTCATATCTCAACCAGTTTAGAACAATTTGACTTCGACTTGACTTTCAGGCTGGATTCTAGATTTTTTAAGTAAACGAACACAAAGAGTGACGGTTAATGGAGTTCTGTACGACCTGGTTTGTTCCTCTACTGCATCCCCACATAGATGTTTGCTTTCACACTTATTTATCCTCAACACAAATATGTGTCAGAGCAGGTATGAAAATAGAACCATTTTAAAGTATGCAGATGATTCTGATATTATTAGTCTGCTGCAGGAAATGAGACCAGCCATGGCACAGTCACTGATGACTTTGAGAAGTGGTGTGAGGAGTCACACCTTCAATTTAACATATCTAAACCAAATATGTAATAACTGAAAAAATGCACCCACACACATGATGTCACATTCAATAAATGTCAAGCAGTAGACTCACATCTGAATTTTGATGCAAATTGTGAAGCCGTGTGCAAAAAAAAAAAGGGAATAGGTGCTTGTTTGAGAAAACTGTCCTATTTCCACATTGACAAAAACACGGTGGCTTATCCTTATTCATGCTTTTATTGACTCAATTTTATCTTTTTCTTTGGTGTCATGGTTTGGAAACAGGAACAGGAACAGGAACTCAGTTATTCAAATTGTTAAATGGGTTAGATTGATGTGTCACATCTTAACCCGACAGCAGACAACCGTCTCGATTTTAAAAGACAACCCCCACCCTTTGCACGGCAAATTTCAGCTTCTTCCCTTCAGACGGATGTGTGTAGTCGCAAGGTAGTCTGGCTCACAGGACGTACTCTGTTGGAATAATACTACTACTGGGTGACTATTTCAGATGGTATGGTCCAGCTATAACGACATGTGGAGGTAGGTCTGGCTATGCAAGACGAGTCCCAAGGTCTAGAACAAAACAGTATATGAATAGTTGTGTTCCAGCAGCCATCACACAGATGAACAAGTCACTGCAATACTGCACAGATTGTCGATATTTTTTCTAGTGGGTTTTATTGTCATTTTTCAGTTTAAGTATTGACTTTATTTTGCCATGTCTGTCAGCTGTCTGTGTTGTTTGTAACGTCTACTGTATGTTATAATGGACGCCTTGTCTTTGCTCCAAACCAATTCTACCTACAGGTGCAAATAATGTTCAAGTCAAGGGAAAAACTTTCAGAAAGCAGAAGAGCGGAACAAAGCGGCCTTTTTTCATTAAAAAAAAAAAAAAAAAAAAGAAATGCAGTGCCCAGCTTTTCTCTTACTTCAACAACCTTATGTTCTTATGCCTTTATTAAAACATTTTTGTGTGTCGTAAGTGGTCCCAGACAGGCTGGAAGGTGGACAAGTACTGTTTTTTTAAACTTTGAAAGAGAGAGAGCCAAAATGCCAAAGAGCAGAGAAGCCCAGCGTACTCCAAGACAAGCCGTCTCTGTCTCTTCCTGTCCGATAGCCAATGACAGCTGAGCGGAGACAGACAGCGCAGGACAGGAGGCAGCTGCTGTCGACTTGCTGAGATTACTCTCCAGTTCTTCTCTGCCGCTTTGTTTTCCGCTCTTCTGCTTTCTGAAAGTTTTTCCCTTGACTTGAACATTATAACATAATAAAAACTTGAAAAACCTTTTCTTTCATTTTATTTCATGTAGAACAATTAGACTAAAATCTAAGATTCTACTAATTCTAATCACATGCTCATTGAAATGAAAGGTTTCCCAATGTGAGTATTTCTCTATAGGCAAACGTTCTGCTTTTGTTCCATCTTGACTCTAGTCTTTCATTAATAGAGGTTGTGGTTATTTTTGCTACAGTGAGACGGCCATTATTAATAGACTCGGTGAGATTCAAATTACCTCCATGTTAAATGCTGTGAATCTGAAAGGGATGACAGGATTTTAAAGAGTGCAACAGAGGCCTTAGGGTCCCTCGCTGTTTTCCTCTCACTCACTGCAGGACTTACATTCAAACATCCTTATGCAATCTAACTCATGAAGAGCTCAGACCAGAGGCTCACATTCAGGCCTTTGTCCCATTAAGATGAGAGGAGCCTGGGTTGCCCACGGCAACACGTGGACCAACAAGTACAGGACAGCAGACAGACCCATCTGCTCCACTCCTCTCCTGGGAGACAGTCGCACACTGCATCCAGGAACTCTCTAGGAATTACTCAGTCGGATTTGACAATCTGTAATTTGAGAAAGGCTATGTCATACTAAAATCAGACTTAGCTGAAGCGTCTATAGTGGGAATCCAGATCTCTAAGACGTACCTTCTTCCCGTATTAACTTTCTTACTACAGCCCACATCTAACCAAGCAGCACCGTGCATTTTGGTTTGTTTCAATTTTCCTCTGTGTGAAAGAAACTGAACAAAAAGAGCAGACAGTCCAAATTCACAACTCATCAACTGATTTGGACCAAAACAAATGAACTATATGTGAAAGAGCCTTGGGTTTCCAGTTCCTTAACCTTGAGAACCTGGAAACCTAAGTCACATTTCTTGATGTGCATCTAGGATGTAATATGTTTAATGTAAATGTATAAACATGTGATCTTAAAACATGTATTTCGTTTTCATATGCATAACTATATCCATATACAGTATATTGACAACAGAATCTTCTTCGATTCACATGATGACTTAGCCTCTCTCTAACTGTGGGATCGGAAAGAAACGGAAGTTAAAAATGGGTCAGAAAAGGTTGAAAAACTTCTTCTAGGTCAACTCCCACTTGGCTGTAACTAAGCAAGCAGGAAACATGGAAACAACATGGAGGCAAACAAAACTGCACACACAGGTACACACACAAAACCAAGCAGATTCAGCAGAAACACACACTGGGGTCACACTGACAACACCGGTCAAGTGTGAAAGACTCAGCCATCCACACACACTGAGACCACAGTTCAGTGTGAAACACCTTGTAACAATGCTGCCAAGTTGTTTAATTACTGCCATATCGCCTATGGTTATGCCAAAGAGTTAGTTCAACGTGGTGGTACAAAAGGCACTACCACTATTTTATATGCATCCGCTTAACAGATGCTCATTTTCAGCAGTGAGACAAATACTGGATGTTTACATGCTGCAATGCCACTGTCCTATTTTCAACAACCTTAAAGACACTCTAAACTTGGCACATCCTGGCATCTGTATCCTGACTTGACTTTCTCTCTTGCCAGTGTCAGGTCATCCTCTTTAGTGTTCTTGTAGCTGTCACAACAGATGAAGCATTTTGTTGAGACAGACGTATCAGGGGCTTCACAACCTGTCCCATCGCTGGATGACAAAAAAGAAACGCCTGGTGGTACACAGCTGTGGACACTAGATCTTGACATTGAGCCCGAGAAGTCACATGACACCGCTTCAACTGCCATTTTGCACTTTAGGGTATAATTTTAGCTACCACTCAAAAGAATGAACACAACAAGCCACCGCTGACTGGCTGAGGGCTCTTTTAAGGCACAAGGCTGCGCAAATAAAATAACAAGTTCTTAGCGCCCAAGGTGATACCTTCCAATATCATATTTTTTTCTGATCAAGTCATAAACACAAAAGTACTAGGAAAGCTGCAATGTTTGCTGTTTGTGCACAAATAATTTAAGCTATTAAACACACAGTATATAATTTGTCCCACTAGGGGAGTTGTTGTTTTCACCACCATTGTTGATGACAAGCTACCAGATGTGACTCATAAATCATGTTTACAGATGAGGAAATGTGTTAAAGTTTTATTCCCATCATGCTTAGTGACAGACATTCGCGTTATGTCATTTTATTCTAATGAAATAGTCACAAGTAACGTTAAACATTAACATTTAAGAGGCGACCAAATGAAACACTGAATCAAATGACCGTGAATTTCACTGACTTTCATTTCACAAGTCAACTAATATAACATAGACCTTTGGAGATATTTCAATATGGAAATGTTTCATACTATATCTTTAATCTTTAACTTAATTTCCTGTCAAACTACTTTTCAATTAATCCACTAATATTTTTCAGCATCAATCAAGCACTTAACAATTCCTATACACGTGTTTTTTTTAGCTTTTCCTAAAACCTGTGTCATCCACTGGGTTTCTTTATGTCCCTTTAACAGCACGTAGATGTGGAGTACGACAGCACACGTCTCATCTAAAACAAAAATGGCAATATAAGTTTATGACCTTATATATTTGACTTTAAGATTCCTCTCATTCTCATTTTGGCCTTAACATTATGTCACCCTTGAGGGAACAATGTGCATGATGCAACCATGGCAACACTGCCACTGAGACAGGAGGCATAAAACGGATGCTCCCATATGAATCTGTACTCACAGTGACACCAAAAGCGCTTTAAACCATTAAAATGAACAAAAAGGACTGAGATAAATTTATCCTCGCAGAGACCAGTTTGGAGCTGTTACATGCAGCCTGTGTGAACCTACAGTACAGTACGTGCCGTGACAAAGAGGATAATGTTTCTGTCCTCCTCCCTCCTCTCTTCCACTCTAGTATGCTTCGCTAAAATCCTGCAAATATTTCTTAACATTTGGATTTGGCAGTTTTAAGAAAATGCAGCAACAATCTATGGTATTATGCACAAACACTGCCTCAAGTCATACTCCTTATAAAATCTTTAAACCTTCACTATTCGTACGATAAAAAGGTTGCTGTAAAAAGCTCTGGATGGCTCATACTCCGCGACAAACAATTAATTGCAGAACAAAATGTCAAAACATGCATGGAAATTTGTCAAACCACTTCTGCAGCTGAACAGTTTTTTTCATTTTCTGTAATAAGTTCAGTATGTGCTACCATTCTCCAAAAGTGGCTACATTAACTGCTTTTGTGCTGCACGGTTGCCCTCCAAATTTCTACCAAAAGCAACATTTGTGGTCATATACTGGTAATAATACCTATGATAAAGAATGATTTCAGTCTGCAAATTATATCGAAGGCCGTTCTTCACATCTCTTCCACATTCCCAGCATCATTATTGCCATCATCACAGCTGACAACACAAAGATATCACATTAGCAACCCCTTTAATACTCATCACCGATAGCAATATCACAACTCATCAGCATCATTATCATCATACACACTGCAGATACTGGTATCTCTGTCCCCTTTCCCTCACTAGGTCTATTTCCCTTGGCCCATCACCATGACGATGGGAGCCGGTTCCATGGATACAGTCACTAAGCAACCAGCAGCATCAGCAGCAGCAGCAGCAGCAGGGTCCTGTCAGAGCTATAGAGGAGCAATGGGAGAGAAGTGCATGCAAGTTTGCTCTTGGAAGAGAAAATGTAAATGCATTTATCATGTCTTGGAATCCTCTTACATTACACTTAGCATCGAAGGGGCTTAATTTAGACTGACAGTGAGGACTTGGGCTACATCCACACTAATACATTCTCAGTTTAAAACGGCATTTTAAACTAAAACGAGTTTCAAAATTAAATTCCAGACATTCTAACACGCCTGAAACTCAAATCACATGACCGGGGGAGCTGAAAGCAAAGCTGGACACAGAAATGATCGCAAATCGCTCAAATAACAGCTTCCCTGCTGTGAATGTAGTCAGTAGTATCGTGATAAAGGGCCAAATTTAACTGCCCAACAGCTGCTAACAGAGACAACAAGGACAGAAACACCTGTAATTCAGTATCCATGTTGAATTAACAGCTGGTAGTCAAGGCTTGTTTTCTTCAGAAAAGGATCAAGTGACAGAGGTGCGACAAATCAAGCGGCAGCGAATGGTATGTCCGTAATGGTTTCCAAAGGTCTCAGTTTTTGTCAATCCACAATGCAATGCAATACAAGTTTCCAAACTAAAACAGGGTCAGCAGTATTTCCAAAGGTCTCCTAAAACACCAGAGTACAGTGGATACCAGGCATAAACGTAGCAGAAGAGTGTGGATGTGCATCTATACTTAGACTAAAACTAGCACAGTGTGTAGTTTAAGTGGAAAGCATATGATGACATGATTGCATAGGAAGACAGGCAGCTGTGTGA
>JAPQRN010000019.1:3397170-3408710 GCA_037367275.1 Coranthus polyacanthus | reverse complement strand
AATAATCACCACTTTCTCTCTCTCTGTTTCTTTATATTTTATTCTCACATACAAATGGAACAACCTAAGACAAGAAAGAAGCATTTTCTCAATGCGAAAAGCAAAATAAGCCGTTATTATAATGACTTGCGACAAATAAAAGACAGAAAATCCCTCTGGTGAAAGGTACAACTATCTTGAACCAGATGAAAATGTTTCAGCCTCATAGTGTAATCCCTTTCATCAAAGTTTCGGTGTAAAGTATGACCGAGATTCTCAAAAAAAGTAACTGTAAGGTTGGCTATTTATAGTGAGGCAAGGACCTGACGTACAAAGGGAAAAAAAAAGGTTGTCACAGTACAGGTAGAATATCGAACATACAACAACCGCGCTCAAAGAAAAAGATCATACTAAAGCACATTACGGCTTGTTTGCAAAATTATGCAAAATAAAGCTTTTAGCAGCAACTTGTATATGAATCCCTGCAGTATTAATAGAATCCAACTAAGAGGCATCAGACAGAAAAGCTTTGAAATATTCTGCATTGAAGACTGTAATTAAATATTCCCTTTGATTAGAGAAGCCTTTTTGCATGCTTTAAAGCACTGCAAATGAGAAAGACATAGCCTACCGTTTATGCACTGCTCGACATACTGTAGGTCCAGAGTAAGACCGGACAACAAATCACAGCACACATACCTGTGTAATAAGCGCTTGAGCAGCAGCAATAAATTCTTTACCTGAATGCTTTACAGGCTTTTCTCATGTAACTATCAAGACGGACTGATACGGCTAAATAATGGGCGAGAAAGGCTAATAAGCTACAAAATAACACACATGAGCACACATTTAACAGGTGTGTGCTCATGTGTGGCAGTGTAGTATATGAAACCACGAAGCTATCATGGCAGGAAGGCTGGGGGCTAAATGTCAAGACAGGAGGGTATATGACAGTGCATCATATATTATTACCCCCCCTCCCCACTCTCTCCCCCTCTCTTCCTGCAGTCATGGCTGTTTCATTAGCTCATCACAGATCTTAAAAGGCCTGGGGATCAGGATACATTTAGATAGAAATCAAAATTACCATGCAGTAGGCTACACAGCGGTGGTGCTTTATACCGGTAGGATGATGCAAATATTCTAGATGCTGCTCACTTTGTTGCACATACCAGCCTATAAATTATTGATGATCATGACAAATACATAGGCCAGGATTAACCTTCTAATGCAGTCTAAAGGGGCATCATGCATAGGCCTATATGTCAGCAATTAAACATTTTGGACGATAAAAATGCAATAAGGTGACATTGATTACCACGTATTGATTGATAGGCTATAAATTATTATTATGGGTTAGGGATGTACATCATTCATTAACACGGAGTACATGACAGATACTGCAGCAGGTATAGGCTGTGTTGCCTTACGTTGTAAAGTAGAATAGTTATCCATCTGTCAGGCTGCTGGTGGCGGATCCGGTTTAAAAATCACTCTGGTGGCCCCTTTGGACACCGCAGCACCGGATAGGATGAGTCTACCGGGATCGGGTCGAACCGAGCCGGTGTGAAACCAGTACAGGTACCTTCACCCGCGCTACCAGCCGCATCTTTACCCCCGGGGCCAGAAAACGGAGGAGATGAGGTGATGAACCCGGGGTGTATTCATATTCATTTCAGTCGGTGTAGATCATTCGGTGGGTGTTTAAATCCGAGTCAGTCAGATCTCCTCTGGAAGGTAGGTAAGAATCGTTAAAACATGCCTCGCTCCGCCTCCATCTAAGGAATCAAGACGCGGGCGCGCCAGAGAAGGGAAAAGGTCAGTGTGCAGTTACGAAAAGCGCACCGGGCGAACGGATCCGTGACCGAAGCTCTCTCGAAGCGCACAAGAGCGGTGGCCCCTTCTTCTTTCTCCTTGTTCTGCTTCTTCTCCGTCAACGTAAACCCCGCTGCAGGGAAAACACATTGAGCAGGAGCGTCTCCTCCCATCTATCCCCCGTAGAGAGAGGGAGAGAGAGGGAGAGGCAGAGAGGAGAGGGAGGGAGAGAGATGGATGAAGATGGAACGAGGACGTCGGAGAAGGTGCGCTTGCGCGTGCGCATGTGGTGTGTTGCGAGCCGGATCGTGCTCGTGCGTACTTGTGTGTGAGGAACAGATAAAGGAAGCATGGAAGTCGTCTTTTTATCTGTGTGTCACCACGAACACACACACTCACACACTCACACACACACACACACACACACACACGCTTGTCCCTGAGACTGTTGCCATGCTACCTCTGTCTTTTCCACTGAGGAAAATGTGTCTCATACAGGCATAAATAGCCCCATTTTTTAAATAAAAGATCATATAGCATCAAAAGGTTTGTGTGTGCCTTTATTTGATCATATAATTACTATTAAGGCTGTGCGATAAAACGCTTATCATCGTTATTGCGATGAACATTTTTCTTTTGTCTTTAGGGTTTATTTTGTTCACATTGTCAGCTAAAACACTACAAATGTTTCAGTGTTTTGCTGTTTTACTTAATTCTACCCATGCGTATTTTAATGTATTATTGGAACTGTTTGGAATGTTCCACCTCTAGATTTCTGAAATTGCTCATGTTCTGACCATAATGAATCGTTTAAAACCACAACCATCTAGTTTCGACAGGACCAAAAATCAGCCTTTAAACTTGAAAGAAGTAATGATTTGGTATTTGTCGTGATAATTATTGAACACATTTGTATCATCATAACATTTGTGGCCGTATCGTCCAATCCTACATCCTATGTCGAATGTCAAAACTGTATTTTGTCGGTTATTATGAAGTAGTTAATGCACAAAATGAAAAGCGCTTTGCTTTGTTTTGTCACTTATATACTGATCTTATAAAGAGTTAGACCCTTAAAATCTTATTTAAGTGGAAAAAGGTTGGATTAATAAACATATTATGGTAGCCTGCTATATCTGGACATTGCAAGGTCAATAAATGAGCATATATTGTTTTCTATGTTTCTTGGGTTTAGGAAAGGATAATGAGATAAATGTCTTTCTTTGAAACATGAATGTAAACAGCAAAAGTACCGCTCAGCAGCCAGTGAGACATTAGCCCTTTAAGAGTAATCTAATTCAGCACAGCATGGCCCATATCCACTGTGTTTGTATACATGTGTTTTTTATGTTAATTTGCTATAAATGCGACTTGACATAACAGGGATAAATTCAGCTCGATTGTATGTATGTACAGCCATTAGATTTTTAGTTTTGCCCAAGTCCCATTAGCTTACACGGAGCACTGCAATGTACAGCCAGTATAAGTAGTAAATTATTATTGGTACATGGAGTCGGGAGACTTCAGCAAAGCAACACTCAGGTGAAAATCAGTCAACATAACATATCCACCTATGTGGGTGGGTAAGTGCAGAAATCATTCCAGGAGTTCCTGTACTCACAGCTGTGAGTGGTGGACTGTAACAAATTACTTTTACTCAAGTAATGGACTGAAGTACAAATTTGAGGATTTGACTTTACTATTTCCATTTTATGCTGCTTTATACGTGTACTCCACTACAGCCAAATATTGCACTTTTTACTCCATTACATTTGTCTGACAGCTTTAGCTCCTTTTCAGGTTATAGATTTCCTTCCTGTCCAGTGAAAACAACATATCTGTATATGTGTGGATTTTGAATGTTTGAGATAAATTGAAGGATGTTCCTTTGTGTGTTGAGAAAATTCTACTCCTTCTTAAGCTAAATAAACTATTTAAAAGAACCTCTTTGGTTTGGAAAGTGCATTGTTACAAAGCTGAAAACAGGCTTGTTTCTCCTTCTGTTCTGATTTTTTTTAGAGATACGTGGCTCTCACGGGAGAGTGACGCTACAGCATGTGATGATCTTACAGAACATGGTGCATTGCTGAATATTCATCTATCCATCAGTGTATAAAGCAGTTCAAATGTGTGTTCAAATGTCTCCTCCTCTTTTTTCAAAAACATTCTCCAGTCAGTGCCCTGGACCAAGGTACTGGTTTGGATCTGGAGTTTCCTAAAAAAAGAGCTCAACCTTAAACATCTACAGCAGTAAAATGCAACATACACATGAATACAACAGTAATATGACTCCAATACTGACAGTGGCCAGTTTCCTGCACAATGACTACTTTTACTTGTCATATTTTAAGTACATTTTGCTGATAATACTTGCATATTTTTACTAATTAATCTACTATTAATTAAGGTTATGATTGAAGAATGTTTACTGGGTCTAGTAAAGTACTAATGGAGTATTTTCCCTATTTTCACAGTGTGGTATTAGTACTTTTACTTACATAGTAAAGGTAGTAGTAAAGTAGCAAAGGTAGTAAAGGTTGTGAATACTTCTTCCACCACTGATACCTGGTACATATAAGAGACACCTGCAGCTTTACTTCCTTCTTCTGTAGTCAGCTCTATATTTTAACAAATGACATAGTATCCTTGTGCCATCTGTGCCAGTTGGCACTGCCAGGATGAAGCTCCAGTTAAGCCCAGATGGCAGCACTGGGATTCTCCAAGATTGACTGAGTTTAACAACAGTCTGCGAGAAAACAGGCAGCCGGCCAGCCAGTCACTCCGTCAGTCATGAAGTCGTCTGGGTCTCTATCTCTCCACCCTCCTCTCTTTCCGGGGTCACCTTCAGGCCTGTGAGGTCCACACTCAGAAGAAATGCCAAACCATCAGGGATGAAACTTCCTCCGTTAGAATCGGACAAACTTGAAGCCAGCTTAACAGCTGGGATTATATTTGTTGCTTGGCAACAACAGCGGCCAAATTTAGTGGGTCTCGAGCTTTGCAGTAAAAGTGTATAGAAGAGATTTGTTTTCAAAACAGCACAGCAAAACAATAGTGATTTATTTTTAGAAAACGGTTGACAGTACAAGCAGGAAATATTTGTTGAATATGCAAAAGGACACAGTTCAGTTTTTCTATTTGAAGAAGACGCGTTTTATATGATCAGTATGCGTTTTTTTGAATTTAGACTGAGAGGACTGATACTGTAGTACTTGTAGTACTTGAGATTGGTCTTGGTCTTGAATGCATTTTAACTCGATCTTGTCTCGTTCTCTGACAAAGAGGACTCTGTACTGTACTCTTTTAGGTCTAGACCAGTCAAGACCACAGCTGTAGGGATGCCACTAAGTTTCTGGTGCGATTTTCAGATTTATTTGTTAACATCATTGCTTTAGTTTGTAAAAGCAAAATCAAAATCAAACATTTTGTGTCTGGTCTTGGTCTCAACCGCTCAAAGTCTTGGTCTCGTCTTGTCTCGTACACTCTGGTGACTCGGTCCTGGTTTAGGTGGTCTCGACTACAACACTACACTGATTACACTGGCGTATCATGTTACCACATTTATTAATGCAATGAGCCACAAGAGGCCACGCTTTACACTGATTTAAAATCAATAATATGAAGAGAGCTATACTAGGCTTCATGTTTCTGTTTAAGACTAATGGCTCCTTGTGGTTAATATTCCAATTGCTCTTATTGATTATTTTAGGAATCAAATTACACTGCTGCGCATTGTTTTAAGCTTCATTCTATCTTTATCTTCTTCAAACATAGTAGATATTAAATGTGACGTGCATGTATAATTAGTTGAATAGTCCTTTCATATTCAGTACTGAGGAATAAATTAATAAAATATATTATATTTAATATATTAAATAATAAAATGTTAGTACTTAGACTGACACTTCTGCTGTTCTGTTCAATTATACAATTCAGTAATTCAAATAAGAAGTTGTTAAATATTAAGAAATTAAACAACAGCTAATTTTACACTCTGTGTAACACATTTCAGGAGAGCCAGGTTTGCCCACAGGTCCTATTTTGAGCCCCTTGGATTCAGCTGATTTTGCCCACAGGTCCTATTTTGGGCAGCTTGGTTTTGAGAGTCAAGCATGGATCTTCTTTAGGTAACGCTGCTGTACATTTAGAAAGCTGGCCTATTTTGGGTACCCAATTGTAACTCCTTTCTGACCCATCATCCCTACTCTGTCTGCGTTCGTTGGAAACAACACATCATAATATCATAATAGCATCATCTCTGCAGATACAGGAAACTAAAAAAAGCTGCAGTTTTAACTGCAATTTCCAAACTCACATGGGCCATATATGCTATACATGCATTAATTAAGACAGATCTGGGTCGAGTTAGCGCAGGACTCAACGTCTGTGTTATCTTCATTCCTTCTGAGAACTATTTAAGACTTTGTAACAATGTGAAGGCTTTACTTTTGGCTTTACTTGAATGAGCTGTCTGATAGGGAGGCACGGTTTGGATGGTAAAATCTTTAGTTTACAGCCCACAATTTCCATCATACTGAGGACTAAATTTACAGTGTAATATTTTGTAATAAGTACATGCATTGTAGGTAAAAGTGAGCAACATTTTTCTAACTAAAAGGTATCTATTGTAATATTAATACATACGCCCTTATGTACCTATTCTATTATTACAGGTTACAGCATTATGGACAACAAAGACAGAAGTTGGAAAGGATGGTGAAATGCCTTTTTTAGTACTTAACACATAAATCTGCAGTACTTTCAGCACTAGGTTACTTCATATACTGTTAATTTTATTCCTTTTTAACTCAAATGCAGTATGTACATTACATCAAGGTACACTAAATTTGGTCCTAATTACACTTTCAGTTGCACAGTGTAATCTAGCATTACCTTGCATTTAAACAAATGAGGGTATTTATGAGGTTTGTGGCAAATTGTGTGTGTCACTGGAGCATGGTGCCATTCAAACTATAGTCACAGCTATATTTAAAGCATCTTAGGGCACATACATGCACACACACACACACACACACACACACACACACACACACACACACACACACACACACACACACACACACACACACACAGTAGTCCTTCCCAGAGAGACAATATGAGTATGAGATGATTCCCTGCAGGTAGCAGGATGCCATGCAGTGAAGTGACAGCCTGGTGTAGAGCCACCACAAGAGTTATGTCATTAAATCACTGAAGCCTCAAGTTGTTTCCTGTTAAGATGCTCACCAAGTTAATGTTGCCAAGCAACAAATACAATTTCAGCCAGTAGGAAGAGCTTAAGCCAAAACCACTTGGCAACATAATTTTGTAGTCAGATGTAAAAGAAAAGATACTAAAGCATCGATAGCTCCAAACACTGCATTATCACATAGTAAGAATCAAAGATACCTTCAACCGTTATGCGCCAAAAACAGATAACATTCCTAAAGATGTATCAGCAAGACAATTTAATCGTGAGAGAGTATGCACCTACAGACTCATTTACTAACCCCATGAAATAAATCCAATCATAAATTAGAAAAAAAAGAAATACTGTGGAAAATGTCAGTGGCCACAATCAAGATAGATGTTTAAATGTGTGATTTAAATGTGACTCAAGCACAGGAGTAACTGAAAACCAACGCTACTATCAACAATCAACTTTATGCTTGTTGTTTGTTCTCATGTTGGTCTATTTTAAAGAAGCCAGCCCAACCTTATAGTTCTCACTGTGTGGCAGGATTGGATAGTAATGTCCCTTTCTGTTCGATGGCTTTTGTGTCAAACTACTGTTTACTTTACCAAGCGGAGCAATGCTGTGCCATTGTAAACCACAGAACACAAGCAGAGCACAGCTAGTTGACTGAATAGGTATCATCGCATGAAATGACCGATACAGTATATGACACAGAAACAGAGATAAAACCAAGTCCTCACATATTCAAACATGAACCACAAGATGGTGCATTTAAGTGAGCGATTCATTGAAGTTTCTATAATTCATAGCTCCATGAATAAGTGATATGAGATCATAATGTGATTCATGGAGACACTAACTCAACTCCAATCACAGCAGTGAAGGGCAATGCCACAGTCACACACACCCACACACACTGCACTAAGTAAACACAGGCTTTCCCCTTCCTGAGCAAACAAGAAAAAGGAGAATTGTATCATGTCCTTGCCAGAGAGCTGAATGAGTACCAATATAAAATCCATATAATCTCAATAGAAGTCAGACGTTTTTCCCATGTATTTATGTTTTTGAGTGCATTAACTGCCCCACTTAATTTTCCTGCATCACTTTAAATCAGTGAACTTTACTATTTAAATTTGAAATGAAGAGAAGCAACAATGGTACTGTAGAAATCAGACAGTTTGTATGGCTTAGCACTTAATGAGCATAATAATGACATAATCTGGATCACTAAAAGTAACATAATAATCACTGAGCCCCCATATGCAATAGATTAGATACAGTATATTATTGTACATTTAATTTTACTGTGTCAATGCACACGAAAGCCAGTCAAATAAAACAGAGGTTAGCGTACAACAAATCAGATGTAATTAAACAATACCTCCTCAGCACAATTTACAAAAGGAACACATGCTAATATCATGTACATACTTATATATATACTTCAAATTATGACTTCACATTCGTACATTTTCTTGTCTGGTAAGCCACCAGTGGCTGTGAGGCCTTAAACAGTTGTTTAATTTGCTTATGCCTCAGGCAGGCAACAGTACGTGACTCAGCATCAGCTGCACCAATATACACAAGCTGCTTTGGAAGCCAATATATTAACATTGAAGAAAACTTTTTAACTCGTCAGAAGTTGTATCGTTGCTAAAAATAGTGTGAAAAGTCATTATATGTGGCCAACAATGACCCTGTGCGCGGTTGATTTTATTTTAACTCTTTGTTCACGTTTTAAAAAGTTGATTATGAATCAGTGAAATAGTTTGAGTGACAGTGGGGTCCTCTCAACAAGTCCGATGCCAAATTTATCTAAGAATACAACAAAAACTGATGAGAGCAGAAGAATGAAGACAAGAGCGGAGCAGAACAGTGGGCAGCCTTGTCCCACGGTCTTCTTCCTGCCAATATGAAATATCCATGGTTGCTATGGAAACACAGTTTCATGAATCACTGAGTTTTATTTTTTTCCGCAGCCAAAATCTGCAGTTTATAAAGCTGTCTTGTGCACAGTGCCCATTACTGTCTGTGTTGTAAGCCTTAAGATCTGTTAGGTATTAGGTGTGGGAAGAGACCAAGTTTTAGTCTGCTCCTACTGAGATGACTAATTGGCTGGCTGGTTAGTTGGCTGGCTGACCAGCAGGATGAACGGCTGACTGACAGTGAACAGATACTGTATGGGAAGGATGGACAGGAAATGCATGGGATTACGTCATAGGTAGGAGATGGTATTTGCATTGCACGGTAAGCTGCAACAGTGCATGACAAAAATGTACAGTGCTGTACACAGAGTAGGACGCAACGCCTCAGTTGACGTGACTTTGTAAAGATGCGAGCCAGCTGGGCCTTGTTTTTGAGCTATCTGACATATATATTGACAAGTTACTGAGCCAAATCAACTATTTTAAAAATTGTAGCCTGCTAACCAACTACAAACCCCTTATGTGTCTATATAAAACTAGAAAAGAGCAGTATTTACTGGTTTGCTATTTACTCTCTGAAATGCCGTGTCTCTATAATGTCCTCCCACTCTGCCTCTCTCTCCGAATCTGAGCGTACATTCAGCCTCCATACTGCATTATGCCTTATATGGCATTTTGTGAATGGGTGTTGCTAGGTAACTGGAGTGAAGTAAAGCGTGGCTACTTGTTTTTTGTATTTAGGATGATTAAGGATTAAGTCAACAGTTATAAGCAGTGGAGCTATTCAGCTAACTCCAGGAATTGCGTACATACAGAGGCTGGGTCATTTTCAGTAACAGCACAAAATACAACCTCAAATCAGAAATGTTGGGACAGTATGGAAAATGGAAATTAAAAAAGAAAACAGTGATAGTGACATTTTCTCTGACTTGTATTTCATTGTAGACAGTATGGACACAATATATTTTGTGTTTTCTAGTCGTTTCATTGGTGTCCATTCCAAAATCCACTCCAGCCATTCAGGCCTGCAGCACATTCCAAAAAAAGTCGAAACAGGGGATATTTTGGACTTATCATGAGTTAAAATAAATCAGTAAGAAAAAGCAGCATCCAGGAAAGGTCTAGTCGTGTTTGGAGCAAAGATGGTTTAAAAACAATGTTCCTCAAAGGAAGATGGAAGGGCATTCGGATATTTCACCCTCTACAGCATATAATTAAAAGATTCAAGGAATCTGAAAGTATTTCAGTGAGTAAAGGGCAAGGGCGTAATCCTAAACTGAACATCCTTGATCTCGGATGCCTCAAACACCACATCAAGAACCGTCATTCATCTACAGCTGACAGAACCACATGGGCTCAGGATTAATGTATTACTGTGGCAAACCTTTGTTGAGCTCTAGAATACGTAGTTACATCCACAAGTGCCAGTTCAAACTTTTCGGTGCCAAAAGGAAGCCTTACGTTAACTGTGTCCAGATGCATTGTGGATTTCTCTGGTCTCGGAGGCATCTGGGATGGACCATCACTCAGTGGAAACGTGGACTGTGCTCAGACCGATCAGTGTTTAGGTCTTTTTTGGGAAGAAACGGACACCATGTGCTCTGCACCAAAGACGAAAAGGACCATTCAGAATTGTTACCAGCAACAAGTCCAGAAGCCAGGGTCTGTCATGGTCTGGGGTCAAAGGTCATCTGCACGTCTGTGTTTCACCACATTAATGCTGAAAAGTGGACGACGTTTTCGAGGACGACCATGCATATTTCAACAAACCAATGTAAAAGTCGTTCTGCACGTATCACAAAGGCCTGGCTGAGTACGAAGAGGGTGCGGGTGCTGGACTGACCTGATGAAGTCCCCACAAATGTGCGGCGCATCTTGAAATGTAAAATGGCAACAACAAAGCACTGTTGCACACATTAAGAATTGTTCGCTAGAAGAATGAGAAAAAATGACATCTGTGTCTTCAGTCCCGAAACACGTTTCAAGAGTTGTGGAAAGAAATGGCATCATTATAAACCGGTTAATGCTTTACTGTCACGGCTTTTTTTGGAATGTGTTCCAAGAATCAAAATTGAAATAAATACAATACATTTCTTGAGGTAAAACATCAGTGTAATAGGTCAAACATGATGTAGTTTTTCTGATTTGGATTTGAAGATTAACAGACAGAGAAACTCCTGTGTTGAGAAGGATATTCATATAATATGTCATATAAGGACATGTGTTTCAGTGTGTGTGCATTCACACAGTCCTCGTAACCTTTGTTGTGCATCTCTAGCCACGAAAGCAATTTAAATAACCATGTAATCATTTGGTTATTGCTGGTGTAAGAGTACTTTACATTTCTGGTGAAGCCGATGAATGTCACACCTGGTTGGCTGTGTGATCGCGCCAGCTCTGCACAGTACGCTGCTGATGAATTATGGGTAATGGAAGGCAGAAATATGTCTTGCCATCCTTCTCTACATCCTGCAGTTTCTATCCTTTTTCTTACATTTCCCTCTCGTTCTTATCCTTTCTTTTTTGTTGCTCTCTTTATATCTCATTTTTCCCACAGTCCTTTCTTTCATTTTTCTTTTTTGTCAGCAGCAAGAGCAAAAAAAAAAAAAAAAAAATAACGA
>JAPQRN010000019.1:3351616-3367006 GCA_037367275.1 Coranthus polyacanthus | reverse complement strand
AGAGGAGAGGAGAGGAGAGGAGGAGAGGAGGAGAGGAGAGGAGAGGAGAGGAGAGGAGAGGAGAGGAGGAGAGGAGAGGAGGGGAGGAGGAGTTTCACAAATCTCCTGTAATAGTACAACTCTATTATACAATTTAAATGGCTATGGCTTTAAACTGCATTTTAAAGGCCTTACATTTTGGGATTGAGATTGATTTTATGTCATTAGCCAACTTGGTTGAACTAGTGAATATAGATTTATAACCGATTTTAAAGTTCCTAACTGCTTTAGAAAATTATTAAATCCAGTTCATGATTCCCATAAAGCTGAATGAGACATATATCAGGGCCAGTGTGTGCGGCTCTGCTGCTTCTGGTGTCTAATTGATTTTTAACTATTGAAAAATGAGGCAAAAACATGTGGCTACTTCATTAGAATTAAACCACACAACATGAATATACATTATACTAAATGTAATGTGAACTAAACTTAATGCATTACCTCATCTGTAAACGGGATTTCTGCCTGAGTCACATCAGATTTTCATCTGTAATGGTGTGAAAACTCACCTGATCCCATGTTACATCACATGCTGTGTGTTTAAAGAAATTCAAGTTTAACATCAAGCTATCACATGACCGAAGACAGGTCACTGAGCTTTCTATCATATCACATCTTCCTCAGCAGATGGAATTGTCTCTTTTTAAGGACTCCTTAAATTGATCCACTAATCTTCAATCATTAAACATAAATGGGTTTGGCATTTTTGTTGCCAGTTAATATTTATTTCAGAGGCGTGCACACATCAGGTCGATTGCCACCCCTTCAGCAATATTTTTACATCTTCAGTGAAATGTTGTATTAATCATTGGCATTGGAGAACGATTGTCAGAAAAAGCACAAAACTGATCCCGATAGGAGGCAATAAAGTGAAGCTTTATCAGCTTTTTAACTGCGCCACTTTGCGACTTAACTGGAAAAACCAACATTAAGTGTCTTCGTACGACGCCGGGCGATCACGTGCTGCCAGAACAGCTTCTATGCACTTAGCATTGATTCTACAAATCTGTGAACTCTAGAGGGATGGGACTCCGTTCTTCCAAAAGATATTCCCTTATTTGGCGTTTTGATGACGGCGGTGGAGAGCGTCATCGATCCTGGGTTCAACAGGGTTAAGGTCCAGCGACTGTGTGCAGCCGTCAACGGACTGTTCTTGCTGACAGAACCTGAGGAGGAGCTGCTCTCCGGTTTTACCTCAGACATCATACTACACCCGTTGAACTAAATATTATCTAAAAAAAAGAAGTAATAGAAATACTATACTATACCCTATTATGAATATTTTTAGGTTTTATAAAATAGCATTTTTCCTTCACGTGCTAAGTGAAAGAAAACAGCATCTGAACCGGTGGAATTTCTCCAGTCAAATATTGGCCACTGAATATTGATAATTCGATAATCAATGCATCCTCTGGTATTAGTAAGTGTGAATTTGAATTTGTAATAGCTGAAAAAATGTAATATTTTTAAAACTGTAGTAAACAATGATGCTACAACCTGTTTTCGGTTGGACATCTGTTTTCTTTGTTTTTGTGGCACCTGACGTATAAACAAAGAAAGTGCAGGACTATAAACATTACAGCCTTCGAACCACAGCCTCATTTTTGTACAGCCTGATGGAGCGGATTAAAAACACAAACAAACTGAGAATAACAAGCTTCTATTACTATCATAAACATTACCTCCAGAGCATGCATACGACGTCACACGGCAGCAAAACAAACCAAAAATGAAAAAGCTTCCTGCACCTGCACATTTTTCACTTCCAGTTCAGGTAACACACAAAACTAGTTTACTAATGTGAAGGCAACACATTTTTGTGTGGGAACAGGTGCAGAGATAATGGTGGCAATTGCCCTCGTAGTGATTCTGTGGCACAGCACCACCAAGTTTTCTCAAAAGAGATTAAAAGACAAAGAAAGAACAAAAGAATGTGTGCGAGCTTAAAAAGGATTTAGAAATGTTTCTTTGGATATGGTGCAGAAAAACTGGACTTTTGCCTTAATGCCAGAGACAAACATTTAAACACAGGGATTGTATTTTGTGTTAAAGTACTGATTCCTTATTCAGAACAGCACTGAACTTGCACACACCTTATCAAATGCTACATCTTCAGTTTGTTGGTGCAGTTCAGAGTGACATTGATTATGGGCTGCTGTTAGTTGATCACAGATTAACATGCTGTTCAATGGAGGCAGTTCAAAGCTCATCAATTGCGCGAGTCATTCTGTTTCAGAGCAAAGTCTCCTCAGTTGTGTCACCATCCCTTCACGCTGATTTCTTGACTTGTGACAGATGCATTAAATATCCTTTAATGTTCCCATTAATGTGTCACAAAAATCACTGGAAACCTGGCATGCTTTGTTTCTCTCGTTTGTCTGTCTGAGTTTTTCTCTCCTTTGTCTCTCTCTCTCTCTCATTTTCCCCTCTCTGCCCATTTCTCATTGTTTCATAATCCTACGAGAATGATGCAACCATACAGTAACTATGCACATTCAGACAAGCCACCACAAACACAGGCTTCCTAAAGCCAGACTTAGGAAGTATTTCATCTCCGCTCAGTCTTTCATTCACAAACAAAAAGCCTTATCTTTCAGTTTTTCTGTCTGACAGTCTGCATATACGTATATGGGTCAGGGCGCCCCAGTTGTCACAGAACCTACTTTAATTTGATTGGTTTACAGACCTTGCACACTCACACACAGGTGTGTTCAGTTTTCTGCTGATTACACCTAAAGCGGAACGAATGCTGATGTCACCAAACTACATATAATATACAGTATGTTATATGTTGCGACAGAAGCTTAATCCTTTTCTAGTCAGTGGTAAAAATCAAAGAGCAACTGTTTTTCCTCTTCTTTACCATTTAACACTATTTACTGCTGTTTTCAGAGAATTTCCAAGATCCTCACAGATTCCTATATCTGTTTAGATAAAAAAACAAATGTATAGTTCACAGCAGGATTTAAAAAAAAACATGTTTGAAATATATTACCCAGCAGCTAAAAGTATGAAAGGATGTTTTCCTTTATTCCCCGTCATTGTCTCACTATGTCCTTTACGCACGGTGAATTTCTTTTCATCGTTTTTGTGCAGCACGGGTGGAAGGCCAAACCAAACTTCCTACGATGTGGAAGGATAAGTAAATCTTGAATCTGTAAAACTGGAAAGTCAGGTACATGCATGTGTATTTTCACCAACATAAATATCGCCTCAAGTTTCTATTCATAACAACTTTAAAGGTCACCAGAGAAGCACTAATCAGACAAAATTAAAATCACTTGAGTGTACTGCGTGCGACTACAATCATGGCCTCAGGAACATACAGTATAGGGCTTACAGCACACATTTTGATGTCAAAAAGATGGAGTACTATATTGACTTGATTTGCCATTTCACAGCCCTGCTATAGTGCCTGCTAATTACATAGCATGGCTTTCTGGGGCACTCAAGTGGAGCAAAACCAATTATTAATTATTTTTCATTGAATAAACCTGTGCTTTGTATGTTGCAGCATCCAAAAATGTCTGCTCTCAACAATGTCTGTCCCTCCCTCTCTTGAAGATCTTCTACCTGACTTCACTCATCAATGTAATCGTAATGTCCCATTAATATGGATTCAACCCTTTAATCATACTGATCATTTGAAGGACCACATCCTCCGTCTTTTTACTTTAGCGGTGATCTCAGTTCTGTAGTCTTAATAGCGCTGTTTCAACATGAGCACAGAACTTCCTCGGGCAAACAAATTAAATCAAACTCCCCTCAGCTATGCACTCGAAATATAAGAAACTGTTTCACACTCTGAAGACAGAGGTCACCATGTCATCAGTATTTTCCATTACCAAGCAGCAAGGATTTTCAATAAACAAATATAGCAAGGCAATACAAGACTAACAAAACCCTCTGAGTAGGTATCTACCAAAAAAAAAATACAAAGAACTACAAAGAAAAATTAATCAGTGAATTACTTACAGAATCTATCTTCAGTCTATGTGCTACTGACTAAGGTGTGGTACAGTCTAATTGCCTGCATCTTTTCCATCACATATACATTCTCTAGATGCCTCGTTCATCGTTTTACACACAATAGGTGTATAAAATGATAAAGACATAGATACAGAATGTTCCACATCTCCTGAGCATGGACAAAAGACTGGATCAGCATCATCCATCCAACACCAGTACCACCCTTCATCTGACTCAGTCGGTTCTGCAGTTTCATTAGTCAAAACCCAAAGGATCACACAGTCAGCTAAAACAACACGGCTATACATAAAAACTTTGTGAGGACAAGCTTTAGGCTTAGACCTTTGGGCTGAGGAAATGTTTGGAAAGTAAAAACAGATTGGCCTGTCCTAACGTTTTCAAAGGGTCAACATATTTTAAAGGTTATGTTTATGGACTTACTTTGCTGAGAGTTAGACACAGGAGACAATTAGAATAGCATTAGGACTGTGTGCAGGGGGAAAGAGCTAGTCGGCCACAAAATTACAAATATGATGCAATGTGTTAATTACTGAGCCTCAGAGGAGCCGTTTGGTGTTTATTTACCTCTGGACAGAGGATGTCAGTTTCTCCCATTCCTCCAAGCTCAGCTCACACGTCTGCTAGCTTAAGGCTAATATTTAGCATACAGAAATAAGGCAGTGGTCTTAAGTGGAGTTCAGAAAATGTTAGCAGTTTCTATAGTAATGGTTTGGTGAGTTGGGGATACATATGAAAACTGAAGGCCCTCACAGTGTGGATGTAGGCCATTTGTCCAAGGTCCACAAATAAAAAAAAAAAATATTTAGACCTAATTAGCCTATTATTGTTTAATATGTCCACTTTTGTACAAAATGTCTCTTATTTTTTATTAGCCTAAATCAGTTAGCGGGCTCTTAAAAACATGACTAATCTATAATTAGAAGTAAGTCTAACTACAAAATGCTCCACCAAGGATTTCCACAAAGGATGCAGTTCACTGAAGAGTGATGGTTACAGTCTGTAAGAAATATAACTGCAGAATGCAGTCCTTCAACTGGTTTTGACGCCGTTATGTTGTGTCCTGATATATTTGGGGTATGTAAATCATGCTTAATAAAATGATTTCCATCCCAACTGTTTTTAGAGTTGCTGTGGAGTTTCAGTGTGTGATATTTAGTGACATCTGGTTGTGAAGTTGCAGATTGCAGAAGTTGCAGAAACCCCCACCACCACCTACGAAATGCTAAAGGCCCCAGTTCCAACCAGTGTATGTTTTGTCCGTTCTGGGCTTTTCAGCTAAGGGCATATTAACTCTGGTCCACACTCAAACATAGTAGTTGATGGCAATGCACCTCAGCGGTGGATTCCACCTGCTATAAAATGGAGAACAGAATAAGAGTAAGTCCATTTGGAGCTACTGTGGAAACATAGTGGCGCAAGATGAACACATTTTTCCCTCCTCACTTTTTCTGAATTTATTAATATTCTGCAGGCCGGATATTGCCCGAAAACCACCAGTCGATGACCACTGGTGTAGGCTAAACATGTATTTTGAATGTGATGGCATCTTTCTTACTAAATGTATTTTTCTGTTGACACACTGACAGCTACAGTTTTTCCAAAAGCCTGACTGAGTTCAACTAAAACCTTCGCTGGTCAGCCCTGATCAGGAGAGCTCCTCAGGATCACCAGAGCTCAGGGCGTTAATCACAGGCCTACTGATGTGACTAAGAATCCCACAGCTGTGGGGCATCCCAGTGAATCCGTGGGCAATGTGAATATCATGTACTTGTGATGTTGTGGGCTCAAATCTGGCTTCTGGCCTGTCTCATCCCTCTCTGTGTTTCTGTCATCTTCCCTGCCACTGTTCTGCATACAGTCCGATGAAGCAGAAACGAATCCCAAAGCCTTCTATCTGCAGTAGACAGAGCTGTGAAGATGAGATGTTTCCTCCTACGCAGGCAGGCAGACAGGCAGTAGCTCTAGAGACCCAAACACCTCTGACTGTAGCTACTGTAATGCTATGGAATATCTGATTAACTCTCACTGGTAGCAAACAGTAAGCCTGCAGCCGCCATCTGAGCTGTTAGCTGATAGATTTATTCTGTAGATTTATATCTGCAGTGAGGATCTGAATTCGGTGAGCGGACCGACAGCCAACCTGTAGTCACTAAATAACAGAATACGTAAATAAAACAATGTCTCAAGCTTGTGCTGTATGTAAAGACCTTTAAGGCAGCCATGTAAGTGAGACCCGTTCTGCTGGATAAAATAAAGCAGTTTTATGAGGCGAATGAGTCTGTTAACAAAAAAAGATGACTGGAAATGAAATGTTTCAGTTTAGAAAAAAGGACTACCACAAACGGTGGAAGCAAATCACCCTATTGACAACATATTGTATGAAAAATGTTCCATAAATTCATTATCTATACACTTTTCACAAATAATCTTTAGGCTCATTTATTCATTCATTTGTTGTATTGTTGTGTTTTAAGCTTGACGCTTGTTTTACTCAGTTAAAAGTCATATTAGTTTTCAGTCAAATCTTCTTGTTTTTAAACACGAAATGAAAGTGTTAAAGAAAAAAAAAAACTAATTGGTTGAAATGGTAAATTGGTAAAAATATGAATACTGCCGTATTTGTCATATTGTCATCGCACATCGTAGATTTTCCTCATATCGTGCAGGGCTAAATGTGATGCAGAAATGTATTGTTTTGTCTGCTACAGAACTGTATAAGTGAGAAGAAGAAACTTTCCATACAAATCTAACTTTCCTCATGATAATATGAAACCCCTAATAATAAAATACTTTGTTTGTTTTTTTTGTCACAGAATCAAATTTTTAGATACTGGCCTTGGCAAAAATATTCTGAACATCTGAATACCAATTTCATGAAACACAAAAACACTACAGAAATTTCACCCTTCATCTGAAACAGTGAAGTGTCTCAGGTGGTCAGGTACAGGACTCTGAGCCTGAAGGCAGCAGAGCATAAAGACAAGTCCCTGATGGTGCAGAGCTGAGTGCTGATGGAGGTTTTGGGGAGTCCTGGTGGCACAGAGGGCTGCCACACATGCCAAGCGCTTATTTTGACATTTGAACCTGATGCGTGACTTTTATGAGACAGATACTGTCTCTATAAATTTTCCAAGATCTAACAAGTCAAAGACAAGGATGGGAAGGAGAAGTTATGAATCGTTGTCAAGGTCCCCAGTTTGTCTTCCTGCACACTTGTTAACTCCACATAAATGATGCATACTAAATCAAGATTAGTAATGAACTCAGACAGATTCCTCCACACACAAATTACTTTAAAGTTGACAGAAACAACTCCTGTGTATTTACAGTAGAAAACAAAGCAGCCACACTCTTTTAAATGACTGTAGCAGTTTAGCTTTTCTGGACTAGTACGACAGCGTGATGCTGCACAGCTATGGCAAAAAACCCTGATACAGGAGTATAGATGGAGCATTATGTAATTAATACTCCTCCTCCTATGCAGATACAGTAGTCAAGCCTAGAAATTGTGAGCTCAGCTGTAACTATAGCTCTGAAATTACTTCGGCAATGTGACATTTAAATCATTCTGGCTCCTGTTCTCTCATACAAACCAGCAGGTCAGCCTTTGCATAACTGATACTGTAAAACCAGGCACCCAATGCAATGTAGGATTCATACAGTAGCACCAAACCCCCTCTACAGCCACGCAGCATGCAGAAAATCTGTCTTTCTTTCTGTCTGCCCACACACACATAACATACATAACAGCCTAAGCACAAAGAAATCTCTGTTTACCTGCTATCCCATAATTTACAGTGTTGGCAAGGACAGGTGACTGATAAAGCCAAGACAGAGAGAGAAAAGTGATGTGGGGCTCTCTTACCAACAAATCCCCCTTCTTCAGGAATCCTTCCGTTCCTCTCCTTTTAGCCGGCTTCTTCCAGCACTCCAGTTTTCATCCTTGCAGTAAAAAGCGCAGGAAGAGAGCGAAGGGTTTTAAATAATTAGCATTTCTCTTGCTCTTGTGTTTTATCTCTGTCTCTCCTCTCTTCCAGATTTCTCCACAGTCTCCCGGGGGGAAGCAGGAGCATCAGTGATACACTGCCGTGCGCTCCGCTGCAGGAGTCTGAACGTCAATCACACAGGTAACCTAGGGAACCACTGGACCCGCCTCCAGCCGGCACCGATTGGTCGGCTGACAAAGAACCAGAAGTCACAAGTCCTCGCAGATCCACAGATGGGTACCAAGAGCTGTGGTGGGATCATGTACAGAGCCAAACAAACAGTAGTGGATTGCAGTACTTTATTCCTCGCTCCTCTCTCGCCGTCCCTCTCTCTCTGACTTCTGAGCCTACCGCTTTTATTTTACAGTTGCTTAGCAACAGACTGGCATGTGTGAGTGTGTTGCCAAGCAGGAGGAGAGATGTGGGAGAGTGAAAGGAGTTCAAGTCCTCAACTCTCTGGCTGTCTTTCTCTCTCTGTCAGAGGTGTGGATGGTCGTTGAATATTTCAGCTCTCAGCAGCAGCAGTCTTTCTCAGCATTATGGAGGCTCCTTGTAGCTGAAGGAGAGGTGACAGAAAAATGAGTGCTCAGTTTGCAAAGTGTTTCATGAAATACCACGTCATTTTCAGTCATTATTAATTATTTCAAACATTCGAGCCTCAAAATTCATAAAGTGTCCTACATACAGTACATGGCTGCTATTTGTTAGGGCTTCTATTCAAGGCACAGATAATATTGGGTATGATTTCCCATGAAGGGTTAAAGACTGTGTCAAAGCCAGCTTCCAGAAATCAGTTTTCAAGAGAAGACGTACTGTTTTGTTTTTTTTTTTCTTTTCTGGGAGTTTGTTGTGTTAAGCTTGTATAAAATCACAAATTGTAAAATGTTCTCTTCTGCACGTTTCTTAAAAATCCGGAAAGTCCAAAAGTACAGAGAACTTGACGTCCGCAGCGGGAGACACATGCAGCAAGCATTTAATGGCACACCTAAAATGTTTTCGCTGAAGACAAAAATCTGTTGTTACAAAGTTTACTGGGTCACCACTTGGAAGAGTAAAATGCATAACAATACTTTAAAATGTTAAATCATTTTCAAAATGAAATGAGAAAAGAGTGTTGGGATGGAAATGGAGAAAAGGGTGAGAAATAGAAAAGAGTTTGTTAGTTTTAAACAAAGTTGCATGTGCTGTACACAACTTAGCAAATGGGATTACTGTGGTGATCTACTTTTAGAATGAAATAAATACATTTCATATACATTTAAAATCTTTATCAGTAGTTTATAAATGTAGATGTTATAGTAATTCATGATATATTTTTGTAAGTTTGGGTTCAGGAAAGGCACTAAATTCAGTAGTTGTAGCTTGAGATAGAAGTAAGTTTGTTAAACAGGAATATTACAGTGTCAATAGCCGTTAGATGTGAGGAACTGGCTGCCCTTGTCGAGTCCTGCACTAAAAACCTCTGCAGCCAGATTTTCTGTGATCCTGCCCTGTTATTTGAAAGCTGTTCAATAATACATTAGACACAGGGCCTATATAAAATGCAAAGACGTGGACAGATAGAGTCCTTTCCGTGGCTGCCATTTAAACACAGTGACTTACACATCAACTCTTGAGCTGACATTTTTCTCATTAAGGTCAGATTATCGTCTATATGCACTGAGTTCTCAGAGGAAAAAATGCTCACTGTGGCTTTTTGCTGCCGATGCGTTGAAGACAGACCTGCACTGCACAGCTGCAGTCGGCCTCTCAGAGTGCTCCCTCAAGTGAGAAAACATCAGGCAGTGTGAGAATTCAAAACAAGGCACTTTATGAATATTCAACTGGAAAGAAAGGAGCATATGGGGTGTGTTAGTTTAATGTGGTTGGAGTGGAGAGTGCAGAAACTGAGAGCTTTTTTCTGCTTGGTTCAGACACGACCTAACAGCTCTTGTCCACAAGTGAGTGGTTTTTTTTTTGTGTTTTTTTGTGCAACGAGTACTAAAAGCAGTAGAAATACTTACATGTTAGCTTGTTCAGTGCTCTAGGATAATCCACAATTACATCTACATTTAACTTCTGAACTTAATTTAAAAGCACTGTTTTGTTTTGCCGTCTTGTTCAGTTCTCTAATGGTTAATAGTAAAAACAAGAGCGTGTAGAGATGATGGGGAACAAGAATAGTGTGTGAATTTTTGGAAATGGGTGTTGTTTCTGTCAAATAAAAGGGACTGTGACGCTTTCTATTTACTGATAAGACAGAAACTGGCTGTACCTTAATGAACTCAGTACTACTGCTGTCCATGTTATATTCCTATTAGCTTGGCATAATTCTTTCTGCTCTAATTTCAGTATATTATAAGACTATTCAAGATGTTTTATTTTCCGTTTTGGAGTGTTGTCTGAATAAAGTGTTATAGTATTTTGGCTTTAACATTTAAAGTGATAATGTTCAGAAAGACTCACCAAACAAAGTCACTGCCAAGGTGATCGTTGCCAACAAACATGGGAACCAGCAACAGTAGTTAGGAAACAAACCAAGCATGTTTTACTGTCTTTATGTGAACCGAACCATCAAATCTTTCTTAGAATAAATGTCTGATGGTAGGTTTTGTGTGACAGTATTTCATTTGGCTGTAAATCATCTTTCTTCCAGTAGATTTTTTTCAACGACACCAGCTCTCGGTAAAACCCCGGCTTTGATGCCAAATGGAGAAGGAGTTGATGTGTGGAGCTTGTGACATGGTGTTTCACTCCACCGCGCTGTTTGAGAAACACAAAGCACTTTTCTGCATTGGGAGGGAGTCAACGCCCTTTCAGGTACAAAGACACAGCTCTGAACCGGTCATGAGACACAATGCCGAAGCTGTGGAGCCAAAAAAGACAAGAACACCTGACCTCGTCCAGGTGAGTAAATCATAATGAGATAGATAGTAAATACACTGTAAGACTAACAGCAATGACCGATCAGAGGAGGAGAGATACTGTACGAGGCAAAGGATGAAAAAATGTTCAATATAATCTGCCAGGTCATTGGGTGGGTGTTTTGGCTTCATTGTCCTTTTAATTTAAAAACACAATGAAGGAACATTGCGTGCATTTGTGTAGCTGAGAGGTCAGCGAAGGAACATCATCAGGTGGAGGAGCGTTGATGCTGAGCCACCAAAAGCAGAAGACAAACCTGCGACCAGTCAGACAGAGGGTTCTGCTCTGAAGACCCTGACCGACGAGGTACGACACAGCACGACCAAACTGCATTTAAACCCGTGACGACTGAATCAGATGTTTATCTCTTTGAAAGAAGAGATGGAATAATGTACGATGACATGTTTAATATGGAATACATCATTTGTCTTTTCTCTGCCTCTTCTTTAGTTTCACAAGCTGAGGATGTCCCTTGAAGAAAATCTGCCAAGCTGGTCAAAAAGGACCACTGACACTGAGGTTATTTCATCTTTTAGTCTTATATTTTATATTTTGTCAGTATGACATGAATGTGTGCAATTTCTTCTATAATGTAAAATGTCTTAAATAATGAATTAGAAGGCCAGTGGTTTCACAGTGAGTCAAACACCAGTCTGAGTGAAAGTGGACCAAAAGGTGACAGAAGAAGGTGACAAAAGAAATGTGTTCTGTTTCGCTCCACGATGTGTTAAAGAACCAGTGCTGTGCATAAAAACTTCCAGTCATAAACACATTTTTTTAGCCATGTGGGCGTCAGCTGGGTCACAGCGAGAGACTGAAGGCGATGAGGGAAATGGCGGCGTGCCACGAGCGCCAACTGGCTCTGATACATGCTCACAACCAGCAGCTGGAACAGCAGAGAGACGGTGAGGAACAAGTGGAGTAATGCACATGAGACCACGCAGGTCAGATATGTCAGTCAGCTTTTGTAAAAACTCCGTTCAGTTCTGTTCGGTCTCAATATGGCCGATTTGGTTGCAGCGTAACAGCCAGACAGATAAATAAAAAAAAATGCAAGTAGTAGCAGGTAAAAGAATAAATAAATACACTAAAACCCACCAAAAAAGAAAGAGTTTAAAAGGTTCCTACATGAGCATTAAATAGTCTTTGTACTGGGGACAAAAGAGTATTTGAAAACAATTACTCCTTATCTTTGATTATCTGTAACCTGAATCCAAAGACAAACTAAAGTAAATAAAGACTAGAACAAATGACGCAACACCAACTTAAACGATAAACAAAACTGCAGGTGAAGTTGGTTTCATTTTCCCCCGGTGTTACGGTTCATGGTGTAAAAGAATAAAACAGCTTTGCACAATACGGTTGATTTAATAAACAATTGTTTTGTAAGTCGTATTTGATTTTAGCTTTTATAAATCAAGGCTTTCCTCATAATACCTGAAAAACTAGAAGTCACTTCCTCAAAGTAACCTCACAACTAAACCCACTCACGCACTCACTCAACTGAAAGACTAATTAATAAAGCAATAATGAATATTTTCACAACTATAATATTTAGTTAAAAAAAAACCATTTCTGTCAAACAGGCCTTTTTGTTTTTCATAGTATCGATTGAAGTTGGAGGGGTTTTTTTGTCTCTCGTGTGTCAGAGTTGGCGCAGCAGGTAAATGTCCTGACTGAGCAGAGCGACGCAAAACATCTGGAGAGTTTACTGATGGAGCTCCGAGAGCAAGAGGAGAGGAATGAAGAAACGCTGCATCAACTCGCTGAACATCTCCAGTCACTACAGTAAGTATGTGTAGGAGTAAAGACATCCAGGAACAGAAATTATGTCTAGAAATATCATACAATTAAACTGACAACATTTAGGAAATCCTCCTGAAATGAGTGACGAACACCTGTGATGAGCAGTGGTGGAAGGAGTATTCACATCCTTTACTGAAGTAGAAGTATTCAAGTATTATCTGCAAAATGTACTTGAAGTATCAAAAGTAAAAGTAGTCATTGTGAAGTAAAAAAAAACATTCAAAATCAACACATTTGGAGATACGTTGCTTTCACTGGACACGAAAGGGATTAAAAAAAAACTGCATCTGCAAAAGGAATTAAAGCTGTCGGACGAATGCAGTGGAGTAAAAAGTGCAATATTTGCCTCTGAGATTTGGCGGAGTAGACGAATAAAGTTGCATAAAATGGAAATACTCAAGTAAAGTACAAGCACCTCAAATCTGAACTTAAGTCCAGTACTTGCGCAAAAGTACTTGATCAATGACACATCATCCAAATGCATGACAGCTGCGAATCTGTCAAAAACAGATTCTATAGGCAGAGATCGACAGTTCGGTCTCTAACCAAACGCTGGTGCATCAAAGAGTTTATTTAAGGTCTGTTTATTGAGGCTGAATTATGACAGAGATGATGCTGATACACATTTAATATTCACAGAAAAAATACACCATTCGCAGTGCTCTGCCACAAAAGGAATATATTTAGTTTTTCCAGCCTTTGCATGAGTCAGAGCATCAATTATGTATTTCATTATGCCTGGATCAGTCTTCATTGTAACATTTGTGGTAGAGTAAATCGATTCTCATAGTGTATGGTGGATTCCAGATGGGGAACCGTCCGTGGATGCCTGTATAATCTTATTTAGATGATGTGTACTATTTCTGCTTCTTCTTCTCCTTTTCAGTGTACGAGGAGTGTCCGTACCCGCAGATCAACCAGATCCACGCAAGGATCAAAAGATGCATCGCGGCAACGTAAACCTAGTTTCCTCAGTGGACGGCCCTCTTTCTGCACAGATAAAGTATATTTACACAGTTAGACTAGTTTAGTTTCATACAGAGGAGGATTAGGGCCACGTTAAACATTTTAAAAAATATGATATTTTCGAGAAAAAAATCGTAATGTTACGAGAATAAAGTCATAACTCTACAAGTAAAAACCTGTCAATGTCTTTCCAACAAAGTCCAAAAGACTGAGTATTTCATTATTTGTGAAACTTATTCTAAAGTGTAATTTAAGGAGATGCTCTACATTCCTTATTTTAATGCAAGCGGCAGACTTCCTCTGATATTTACCCTTCTTTATGAGTTCATTCTCATAAAACGCCAACTTATTTCTCAAAAATATTGTGACTTTATTCTTATGACATTATGGCTTTTTATTCTTGTAACAATATAACTTTTTCCTCAATATTATGACTTTATTTGTGATATATTTGTTCTTAATCTTCAGCGTGGCCCTAATCCTCCTTAGTAGTTTAATATTTTTGCCTCGTCTTCTCTCGTTTTTTGCCTGGTTACCACTATGAACATTAGATTGTTTATATGTAAATATGAATTACATTTGCTGACCTGTATGGTTATATGAGTTTACACCAAACCAAATCTGTCATTGGTCCAGAGCTCTGCGTCAGGCGTACTTGCAGTCAGGTGGGTCAGATCCGGTCCTCGTGGCACAGATGATTGACCTGCAGGCTGAAGCTCAGAGTCTGGAGAAGAACCAAGCATCAGCAGCCCCCGCAGCCAGGAGGAAAAAGAGTAAAAATATGAGTGATAAGGAGTGTTTGTCACTGTATGAGTATTTGTCAACACAGCTGTGCTCAGTGTAGCCTTTTTAATACACTTAAGTGGAGCAGAAGGAGCTTATTGGTTTATTTAGTGATTTTATTCTGCTTCATTTTCCAACCTTGTGATCCAGTATAATGAAATTCCAAACTAACATATAATTTCACAAGGCTGCTTAAAACATACTGATGTTGCAGTTAGAGAGTACATAAACACAGTTATCTAAATGTAATGTAAACCTGTGTCACGTGACAAGCTAAAAGTAAAAGACACATAATGAAAAGGGTCAAAGTAATCGACGGTTTAAAGTGAACGCGAACATCGATAATAAAGTATAAATGTATGAATGAACAGCTGATATAGAGTAATGATAATAGATGATTTATATGAGAAAAATTAGCGTTGAAACACTTTATAGTGTGTATATAACAGTGGTAAAATGTAAGTACTTTAACTGCATTGTTGTACTTCAGTACAAAGTATTTCCATTTTATGCAGCTTTATACTTCGACTCCACTACATCTTGAAGGCAAATATTGTCCATGTTATTATCTGTGTGAATGTTAAAATCCCTCGTTATGATACAAAAAGTTAGAATCGGTGGAGATAACTGACAATAATTCAGCGACGTCATCGATAAAGTTTGCGGAGTATCTTGGAGGTCTGTAAATGATTAAAAATAGAAATTTGGGAGCACCTTTAAAGGTATTCAAAAGAAGTAAAATCACGGAGTGAAATCTCTTTACAGTGGAACGCATCTTCAAATAAGGCAGCTTCTTCCCCCTCCTTTCCTGCCACTTCGACACTTATTCACAAAAGTGCAATTTGCTGGTGCTGCCTCGTTAAGAACAGTAGCACTGTTGCCTTCTGTTAATCGTGTCTCTGTCAGAAACAGAAAA
>JAPQRN010000019.1:3268727-3340726 GCA_037367275.1 Coranthus polyacanthus | reverse complement strand
TGTCATGGCTGATAATTTAATTCACAAATAACTATATCATTTTTGCTTCAGTCTCTCTTTATGGTGGCTAAAGATTGGGTGGCCAAAATTTACGCTGCTTTGAAGAGAGTATCATAATGATCTTGTAGGTTGTACAGAATGAATATCTGCGTTCGCTTTTGCTTTCAATTTGTATGTGTATAAACCGTAGCCAAGAGGGCAGTACTGTACTCGTGTAGGTTGAGTTTGTTGAAACTGAGAAATATTTGTCCACTTAGTTCTGAAATTGTAACCTTGCTGTTACCAGTTACTTCAACCATAGGCGTAACAGTTACGAAAGGGTAATAATATGGATTTTTGGAATGTACTGAAAAATGTAACGTACGTGGTCTGTCATTAATCAAACCACATCAGATGACGGGACGTGCCCCAGCTAATGGCAGAGGTACTAGTCTGCTAATTTGCACCTGATAATTTCGTATCGTAGTCTCTCAATATGACAAATGCAAGATCTTATTTTTTTATTTAGAGTTATTGCATAAACCAGCTGACACAGCTTCAGCAAACTTGACGATTGTAACAAAAACCGCGCATTCATGCCAGCTCTTTCCGACTGATCGCATTATATTTTGCAACTGCTTGTGATATTATATTCTCTAGAAATTGTGACATTTTTGTGAAGCCTCTCTGAATAAGCAGAACCTTAGATAAGTGATTGATTTCCTGCAGATGTTTTTCATTTAGAAGTGAAAAAAATCTAGTGTTCCCTTTTAGGTTTGCAGACTTTAAGCAATTGTAGTCATATGTTGAGGCCAAATTAGTGACTTGAATTGCCAGCAGCTTTGCACAGAGAAATCACATGTTTCAGTTAAATGGTTTGCTTTAATAAACTTAATTTGCCAACAGACTTTTTATTTTTCCTGGGAGATATTTTTAAACTGTCTTGAAGTGGTAGTAGCAAGCACTGTTTGATTAACTACTAATTCCTCTGTGTGGTGACCAGTGCTAAGTAAAGATCTACTAAGAGGCATTGGGGATGACTGTGGAATGTGTTTGTCAGCTCAGCGCTTCTGCTCTTCTCCACTGGTGATAACTCTGCACTGCAGAGGCCACTACGTCCCCTTTACAGTATATCATCGCACTCATCCTAAGAGAGCAAGTTGGGTCACTGTACAACTTTAGGTTTATCTACCTTCTCAAGATGAGGAGCTTGTGCACGTCTGTTTTTATTTGCCCTTGGTATCCAGAGATTTCCCTGGCTTCTGTTATTACATTCTGTATTTATGGTGAAAATAAGAGACTAAGAGACTCACTACACACGCATCATAAAGGCTGCTTTGGGGAAAACAGTTCTGACTGCGAGTGAATCACGGCTAACCCTTGCTCTCCATCGTAGTAATCGTGGCCATCAAACCAGTTGTTGTTTATAAATTGCTGTCTGGATGAAGAGTGAAGACAGCTTGTTGGTTAGGAAGAAAAGTGTTTGTTGGATTTTTCTATCCTCTGCGTTTCCTGTACTACATTTGTCTTTTTCTGTATTGGTTTTATTCTCAGTTTTATTTGTTGCTTCTTGCAGTGTTGTTGTTTTGTTCAAGGTAAAGGTCTCAGAGTGGTCTGCAGTGATTTAAAGTGCATGTGTATGTGTGTGACTGCAGCAGTTGTTGGACACCAGGAGTTTTGTGCGATAAGTGATGCTCCTCTCTGAGGTGACACAGTAAGGCTATGAGCAGCGACACGGCGAAAAAGCCACAGGAAGCAGCTTCATCTTTACCAGAAATGTAGCTCAGTAGTGAAATGGACATTTACAAAAGTAGTGCATGAGCATTTTTCATAAATTAGAATTTATTTGAGGTATACACCACTAAGCCTTGTTGGTGGGCAATATGTGTAGAAAGGTCCACTGTCATCCTGAGCAGCTTAATTACAAGTGTTTGAATCTGTTAATTTCTTTTTTTAAAGCCTCTCAATAAATGTTTTGTGCCTATTAATTGTTAGTCGTCGGGAGGGGGCAAATACATAATTACAGCTGATCCTGCAACATCTTTATATACATTGCTTATACAGTGGCACCAGTGCGAGTTGCTCTTTTGATATTGACTCATGAGTTGTCCTTTCTTTTACTGCAAGCTTTTGAAATCTGAACTGCTCTTTGATATTTTGCCAGTTTACTTTTTCAAAAAAAGGAAACACAAGCTCATGATATTTTCCTCTTCAGTTACAGTGGTATGCGGATGTGTCGCACTTCATACTGTATCGACTTTGAAGTATCGTCAGTTAATTACTTTCATATACTGTGTAAACACCTCTACGTGTTTCCTTTTATTGATGTGGAAGCATTACAGCATTCAGTTCCCCTGTGAATTCCACTCCTAAATACAAATATGGGTTTTTCGTCTACTTCGTGGGTTACTGATACTTTTAATATTGATTGATTGCATTCACTCTTACTCGCTCTTGCTTTCAGGACTGTGGCAGCAGAGGTCAGGAAGCAGATAGCTGGCCAGTATGGGGGCTCCCCACAGCTCTTCAAAAACCTCAACGTTGGGACTGCAACAAGTAACACGGTGAGTAGTTTTAAAGACTGAAAGGCCAGAACTTGCCACTGATATCTGTACCTGGGTTAACATACTAGTTTTAAAGAGCTTAGAACAGCAATAGGACTGAACAATTCCTTGAAATATTATTGAAATCAGATAAAAATGTGTCACAACATACTATTAGAAATGAAACATTGTGGTGTGACAAAGATGATTTTAAAAAAACAAAAATGGAATGGTGAAAGGTGTCTTATTGACATTCAAGGAGTGTTGATTGATTCATGACGTCATGTATTGAGTAACACACAAGAAAGCATTCAGTTGTTGGTGTTTTGCCAGAAACTGATTGTTTTGCTCATTTTCTATATGTCTACACAGGTGTTTTTATCTGGTCCAGTGATAATGTACAAATACATATAACTTTTTGTCCATGGTAATAGCAAATATATGTCAAAAATATATTTTAGCTGCTGTTTTGGTAACAAAATGCACAACTGCAAAGTGTTGCTTTAAATTAAACTACAAAAATGTTAATCGCCTAATGTGCTTGTTATATTATTGAGTATTTGTTTGATGGTACGTCATGAGCTCTCTGTTGGATTGATGCATTGCTCTGTTGAATGTATTGTAAAGTGCAACTGTTTTTGATTCTGCACCTGTAACAGTTTTTATGGATGTGTGTGCTCTTCAGCATATTTGTAAGTTTGATGGTAGACTAAATTTAAGGTATGCATACTAATACTAATTCATAAATACAGGTACTTGATTTGCAGTTTAAGCAGCAGTTAAGGGGACGACCGTGAACGTGCAATGCCCACAATTTAAATTTAGCTTGAGGCATTTGTTGCGTGTTAAGATAAGGGTATAATTTTCTAAATCCAGCTGAGGATAAGCATTAATTAGCCTGTTCACCGCATCCCATCCCATCTCTTCTGCAGTGGTTACCAGTGTTTGAGACTAGACCGTATGTTTGCAAAGGGGGTAGTGGTATTTGACCTTCAACACCCCGGAGCCAACACCAGCAAACACTCCGCCTATCCTCCTTAATTAGGCTACAGTTGGCTTTTAATTAAACTGTGAAAGGTATTTTGTTCTAAGTTCTCAGGGGGAGAGAATGACAAAAACAGACATACTCACACTCATACTTATATTGAAGCTGCTGAAATGAAGACTCCCCCTGGGTTCCTCATTTTAGAAGCAGAGTAAGACCTGTGAAACCATTACTTTCTGCTTGAAGCATACTTGCACACATGCTAATCTGGTTACTTGAATCACTTTATAGGCATTTAAAAGTTATGTGCCTTATCACAGACGTTTTTTCCTTAGAATTGATTTCCCTAATTAGACTTAAAGATGTAATGTAGCACCGCCCTGTCAACAGATACAACAGAAATCACCTTGTATTTTGCATCTGTGGTTTTGTAATGAGTAAGTACTGAATGAGTAATTACTCAGCTGAGTAATTTGTAAAAACCCTGCAGGTTTTGGAGGATAAAATCAATCTCCAAAAACATTTGCTCTGAGCTGAGTTCTTAAAGAGTTCACCAAGACTTTTGTGTACGATAAAATGGGTCTGCAAGTAATGATTATTTTCATTACCGATTTATCTGTGGATCATTTTCTTGATTAGTTGTTCAGTCTATAAAATGTCAGAAAATGGTGAAAGATTTCAGTCAGTGTTTCCTAAAGTGCAAGATGATGTCCTCAAATGCCTGGTTTTCTCCACACCCCAACGATATTCAGTTTAATGTCACAGAGGAGGAAAGAAACCAGAAAGCATTCATATTTAAGAAGCAAAAATGAGAAAATATTGACATTTTTCCTTTAAAAGTTCTTAAAGCAATTAATTTAGCAGTCAACAACTAATTGAGTAATCCATTGTCCAATTGTTGCAAGTCCTACAATAAAATTTTGGAGAGATCCAAACAGAGGAAAATGTACATCTGTCTATTTCAACACACAATGTCCCTTCCTGTGATCTTTTCTAATTCTCCCATCAACCATCAGGTTCCCCTCACAGAGGCGGTGGAGCCGGTGGATTTTGAGGAGTACCTCATCACTCACCCTCCCATTGTTGAGTCGGGTCCCCTGAGAGATCTGATTGAGTTTCCCCCAGATGACATTGAGGTCATCTACACACCAAGAGAGTGTCGCACAGTGGTACAAGCTGTCCCTGAAGAAGGGTAAGGGTGCTGAAAGAGGTCGTCGGAGCCAGTGTAGAGCTGATTGCCATCTCATACTATGTTTACTGCGACAGTGTTTTGTTCTAGAGCATTTTCAATACTGGAAATGAAGCCTAGCTCTTTGTTACAATGAAAATTAATAGACAATAGATATTTTAATAAGGGTTATTTCAATACAGATATATCCATATTTTAATCTTAAAACCAAAAGTATAAAAAGCCTTATTTATAGCTTGCTTTTTATTTCTTAAACTTGTTTTCATTTGCCTCCTCCCTTTTCATTTACTGTGTATAAAATAAATTAACCGTATGCCACTTTTTTTCTTGATGTTTGTGGAATTTCTTTATAATGTACTTTGGCTTGCAAAGTACATTTTAACCACTTTACAGCATCAAATGCTACTTTTACAATTACATATAAACAACTTGTGTGTTTTTATATCATTATTCTTAGTCCAGATATTTGGCATTTCAGAAAAGGCTGCACCAACACTGTGTACTTTACTATGTTATGTGTCACAAGAGCTTCATCACATCTTATTAATTTCTCCAGACTAAGACTTTACTATTTAAATAAAGCTTTTTTGACTGATGGAATGTTTGTGGCTGCAGGGACACCGATCCTCATGTCAGAGACTGTGTCAGATCCTACACAGAAGACTGGGCCGTCGTCAACAGAAAGTGAGTCTGGTCTTTATCAAATGCTTCCACTCATAACTATTGCAAATTCTGAGTATATCTGTAGAGTATTGTAACTTTATTGAGAACCCATATTAAGTGAATCTTTTGGATTGATTGCCTCTTCAGGTATCACAAGCTCGGTACGGGATTTAATCCAAATGCTCTCGATAAGCAGAAGGAACGTCAGAAAGGCCTCCCTAAACAAGTGTTTGAGGCTGATGAAATGCCAGAGAGCAGCAGCTACCAGGATGACCAGGTACCACGTCTTTCAGGAGTAAACACTACCTGATGTTGACGCACGTTCATGCAATGAGGTGTAGGTGTACACTTCAGGTACAAAATAGTATGAAAAACAAAAAGCTCTAGCTCTTTATTATTTTTTGCCGTCCCTGTTGAAATAATGTCTCGATTAGATTTCAGATTTCATTTTCAAACCCCAATTGACGTTTTCAGATTGTTGGCTTTGGATGAATGTGTGTGTTTGTGTGAACTGGAGTGCTCTGGACACTCACTGCAATGTGTTCATCTTTTAGGATGACCTGAAGCGACGGTCAATGTCCATAGATGACACTCCTAGGGGCAGCTGGGCCTGCAGCATCTTTGACTTGAAGAATTCCCTCCCTGATGCGCTCCTCCCTCACCTCCTCGACCGCGCCCCTAATGAGGAGATTGACAGGCACAATGAAGAGCAGCGCAAGGCCAACCGCCACCGTGAGCTCTTTGCTCTGCACCCCGCCCTTGATGAGGTAAAGCGCACTTTGCTGAATCTTTTTCTACTGGTCAACGTAAATTTTATCAACCTTTAGCCAGCTCAGTAAAATTCCCCTAAATATACCTCATATGAATAATCCAATAAGAAGGATGCCCAAACTCACATTATATCTGATCATGTCATACCATTTTTGTGTTTCTTATGTGATCTTCAACGTGAATCGGTAGGAGGAGCCGATTGAGCGCCACTGTGTGCCTGAAGTACCTAAAGAACACTTTGGCCAGAGGCTACTCGTCAAGTGCTTGTCCTTGAAGTAAGTGGTGGACAGCCTTTTTCAGAAAACAGCCTTTTAGCTCTTTTATTTAACTGCTGCTTTCTGCTGACCCACTCCTTTTTCTCTCCCCTTGAAGGTTTGAGATCGAAATTGAACCCATATTTGCTAGTTTGGCCTTATACGATGTCAAGGAAAAGAAAAAGGTAAGCTGTTATGCTTTCCTCAGTGCCACCTCAGCCCTGAGTTGTTAGGTCACTTCTCCAAACCATTAAAAATAGTTGGGAAGCCAAAGCGAATTTGATGTACGGACTATAACATTTTATGTTGTGGCCTGTTATGCTTGTGGGAATGCTGTTAAATCATACGTTGAAACTATCTACCTATCCAAGCGTTTTATCTTCCCTTTTAGCTGACAAACACTAGAGGGTAGCAGTTGCCTTGATAAGTAAATATCTCATCTCTATGGCTCTGAGCATGAGCTTCATTATTTCACAAGTGCATACTTTGTCACTCAGATATTATCATGTTTAGTGTCATGTTAATATTCTTAGGTTAAGTGAGAATTTGCAGTGACACGGCCATTTCCCCAAGAATTATAGTTGATTACGAATGGTTAAGTTCTAGCCCTAGCATTACATTTTACATATGTTGTTTAATCATGTTATAATTTCATGTGTTTGTATGTGTCCCACAGATATCGGAGAACTTTTTCTTTGACTTAAACTCTGAGCAGACAAAGGCAATGTTGCGTCCACATATTCAGACAGCAGCCATCTCCACACTGGCTCGCTCTGCCATATTTTCCATCACGTACCCGTCACAGGATGTGTTCCTGGTCATCAAGGTAAGACACTTGTGAAATAAGTGTCTCTGTCCTGTCAATCCTTGTCGCAAATATATAATTGAGTCAGAATAATAATATCTGGAAAAAACATTTTCCCTCCTCTCAGTCTCTGTCAAATATAATCACTATATTATTGAGTGTGAAGGTTATCTGTGCTTTGCCCGCAGTTGGAAAAGGTCCTACAACAAGGTGATATTGGAGAGTGTGCCGAACCCTACATGGTCTTCAAAGAGTCAGATGCTGCCAAGGTAGTAACATATGTATATAAGTATAATTTGTTAGTTGTTGAATGGCACATGAAATGGTTCAGTGTCTTATCAATGTTTTTTTCCCTATAGAATAAAGAGAAGCTGGAGAAGCTTCGCAGCCAGTCAGAGCAGTTCTGCCAACGCCTGGGCCGCTATCGGATGCCCTTTGCTTGGACTGCAATTCACCTGATGAACATTGTCAACAGTGCTGGTAGTTTGGAGAGGGATACAGAGCTGGAGATGAGCCTCTCAGGTGGGGCATTACGCTTTAACACAACCACAAGTGTGAACATTCAGGATCTATCTTTTCATCATTTCATTAACAGTTAATCCATAGAGCAACAATAACCCAAATAATGTTATTCATTCTTTTCCGATAATTGTAATTACCATGTATATTATCTAATGTTATTAGCCCTGTAGTCTAGTTATCTGGGAACTGAACCTGTGACAGAGGTCTGGTAGTCATGCTTGAAGCTCATGGGCATGTCAATATGTTACCACACTTAGAAATCTTTATCCAAAAACAAATAGAAAGTAAAGCAAATGCAAACAAATTATTCAGCCATATTGATTCTTGGTATGTTATTTTGAGTTTGACCCTTTTTGTTTGTCTAATCTTTGACCTCAGAATGTATATTTGATGCTGACTGCGGTAGCTGTTTATTGCTAAGCAGATTAGATGAAATGTGCATGTGACAGAAAGCTGTGATTTTTTATAAGATCCAGAGTCTGACAGAAAGATGCCGTTTAAAATGTTGAATTTGTTTTTGGGTGTGCAGAGAGAAAAGGCTCATGGTCAGAACGAAGGAACTCAAGCATCATGGGAAGGCGCTCTCTAGAGAGGACCACCAGTGGAGATGAGTCGTGCAGTCTAACTGGCTTCAGACCTGCCACACTTACCATCACCAATTTCTTCAAACAGGTCTGCACATCCATATCTGTACATATTCTACAAGTGTACAACATGTACTTAGTGGAATTCCCTCAACTCTGTACGCAGAGCTTAATAAATTGTTTTCTGCTTTGTCAGTTTTTCTTAAATTGTATTATGCTGCTTGTGTGTTTTAGGAGGGGGACAGGCTGAGTGATGAGGACTTGTATAAGTTCCTTGCAGATATGAGAAGGCCTTCCTCAGTGCTGAGGAGACTCCGGCCCATCACAGGTAAAACACAGAGTGCCTTTAGACAGTTTAAAAGGGTCAGAATTTTCTCTTTAACATTTTGCATCTTTTTATGGTATAATCTCTTACTGGCATTATGATTCATTGTGATTCACTGTGGAATTTAATGGAGCGACCTTTTGTGTTTGCTATCCATAAGTCTTTCTGTTTTCCTTTACTGCCGTGTTTTCATATTCTTTGCTCTTTCTGTCACTACAGCCCAGTTGAAGTTGGATATTTCCCCAGCTCCTGAGAACCCCCACTACTGCTTGACCCCTGACCTCCTGCAGGTCAAACCCTACCCAGACAGCAGGGTCCGCCCTACTAGGGAGATCCTGGAGTTTCCTGCAAGGGACGTCTACGTGCCAAACACCACCTACAGGTACGCAAAGAACATTTGTAGTGTGCTAAATAGAGCCTTTTGCTTTTAGTATATTCAGTGGTAACGATTAGGGCTGCTAGTAATGATTATTTTCATTGTCGATTAATCTGTTTGCTATTTTCTCGATTAATTGATTTGTTGTTGGATCTATAAAATATCAGAAACAGGTGAAAAATGTTGATAAGGATTTCCCACAGCCCAAGATGACGTCCTCAAATGTCAAGTTTGGTCCCCAAATGTTTGGTTTCTTTCTATTTCTTTCTTTTAAGCAAGAATTATATAATTATCCAGGAACAACAGACTCATTTAACTAGTAAGGAGAATCAGCCCTAATCCAAGACTTTTAAAAACCAGTTATCTCAAGCGTTGACCTGTGATGGCTGATGATTTGTTAATGTTCACCTCATGTTTGCTGTGGACATATTCCATTTGACTCACTACTATTTTTAGTCAGGGGCACTTCAAGAGATGTTCTGATTGCCAGATGTTTCTGCGGACATGGCCTGCTAACATTAGCTTTATTTGTCTGCAGATAACCGCAGCCTTTCTATTGTAGATTAACTAAAGCCAGGTTTACTCATCCATCACAGAGAGCCAGGAACGACTGAGTTAAAGGAAGGAAGGTTTTGAAACACTGTCTATCTGTAAGAAAGTTGTCTGGGATTTCCATCACTTCCATCATTGGTCCAGAAAGCCTTATTATTTGATATACCTATCTATGTCCACTGTCTACTTTACCTTAAAGTAGATGCCAAATGTATGGGGACATTGAACCTTAACAGTGAAGGCTGTTTCTATAAGCTTTGCAAAAATAGATCATTGCCTGGAGCACTCAACATCATCATTTTATAGAGAGTCATTTTCCATTTTGATTTTTAATTTCTCTTCATAAATATGGGTTATTAGAGCACTAGCTTTTTGTCAGGATTAAGTGTTAGTATGAAACACATTTACAGTACAGTTAATTATATCGCAGTAAAAAGCAAAAGTCAATATGACTCAATGGAAATACATGGAAATGTTTTTTCAAGCAATATCAGCACAAGTCTTACAATATCATGAACATGGTTTAAATACTTTACAGAGTAAAAAAAACAGAACAAAGGAAAAACTCAATCAGTGCGCTGTCAAAGTTTTGCATCTCAAAAACTTAATGCTGAATTTGACTGGTGATGTGGTCCACATCCTCTAGAATTTTCCCCATGAATTTAAAGACCAAAAGATAGCATTGTAACCAGAAATACAATTCCATATTCATTGGAAAGTTTCACCCGTCTGAACACTCGTGACATCTGACATGTTGGAGACATATTGAATCACTTACATACGTAATGGAATAATCTGCTGCTATTTGTGCCTTTAGCTTTTGATACATGCAAGGTAGTTTCACATCATAAAATATACAGTTTTAAATAGCTAAATCAGTGTAGAGGCTGTCAAAGACATTTAAGTTCTCTCAAAGGTTTAGACAAACAATTTCTGTTTTGGAATTTCATTGTAATCTCTCTCGCTGTACTTCTGTGACATTTTGCAGTCAGCATTGAATCAGGTTGCTGATGTGGATCAATATGTTCATTTTGCCAGTGATTGCAGGCATTGCATAATGACAATTTTACTGTCCTTGCTGGGTCTGACCCAATAGGTTATTGACCTGGGTAGTATGGTTGCATCATTGCCACAGTTCAGCATTTTCTGTCATTTCTGTTTGTCAGCACGAGCATCACAAACTATTAAGAAGTTCACTGTAATATTGCATTTAAACTAAGAACTAGTTATGCACATTAATAAGGTCTTTCTTATATCCTTGATAAATGTGAGCAGTAGATGGTAGTGTGAGTTCCACAAAGAGTTTTGTAACAGAATGTATGAGTTGTCGGATTCAGTTGAGGCTTTCAGCAGAAGGAGCTGGTCGTATGCTGATCTTAGTCGTCTTGAGGGAATATGAGGGACCTGTGCCAGGTTTCCAGTGGATGCCCTTTCTTCTCATAGAGCATCCCTTTGCCCTCAACCAGAGGTACCTTCCGTTAAGGTTGGTCTCTCCGCAGCCATTGAACCACCAACCACCTGTCAGGTTTTGGATAACAGTCATTAATTATACAAGTGTAATTCTATAAATTGCATGATTTCTGTATTATTTTATTTTTCCAAAACTGTCTATGGTGAGAATATCCATGGATATGAGGCCCATGTGCTTAACACAGCAGGTGGTATTGGTTTTAAAAGTATTTTTTTCTCTCTACCTGTATAATTGCGAGAACAGCTGGCGTTTCTGTGGTTGTCGTTCCTGTCTTTTGTAGAGAAGGTCATACCAGTGCTGTTGGCCATAGCATCAGCCAGGTCACCAGAAAAGTGACTGAGATGAATGGTGTAGAGTCTGGAGAGACCTTCCAGTGAAAAGTGGTATTCTGCCCAGTGCTTTCCCTCTTTCCAGTCCTCCAGATCAATCCGCAGGATGTGAAGTCCCTGTTGTGCTATGCTGTGGATCTTCTTTAAGCCCAGCCAAAAGTCCTCTGCATAACATAATACAGCAGTTTTTATCGCGTATGTAGTATCGTATATGTAGTACAAAAACTCTTTCGTAGTTGTATCTTGTTTGGGTGACTGATATTATTTCAGATAGGTACATTAGAAGTGGTTCATTTTGCACTGAGGTGAGAACCGGCCGCAAAAGATAAGTTATTTCAGATACTATACTACTATACTTTTATTGACTTGTAGTGGCGTGCTGCTGTCAGTCGCAAGGCATAAGCATTAGGCTGTTGTGAAGAGTATTTCACCGAAATGTTTGGCTGCAGGAGCCAGTATTTTGGAATCTGGCCTGACTGCACCCATGGGCCTCTGTCTAACCCTTGTCAGTGCTGGAGGGGAAAGCTGTCAGAACTTGCAAAGCACTTGGACAACACAGGAAATCAATTTGTCAGGTTAGAGCTGATTTAAAACATTTACTATTTCCTACAACCAGGCCCACAGGAACTAATTTTCTCTCATTGCCAAAATAGTCTGTGCATGTTAAGGTAATATTCACTGTTAACAAAGCCGTGCTCCTGTGTTTTAATAGATTGTATTTGTAATACAATGTAAAAATTATTATTACTTCAGTACATTGGCAAAACAGAAAAAGAGAAGCATTTCAGTACTTGCAGAATTTTTAAAAAATGTATGTTTTTGAAATAAATTCATGGATTAACAACAATTTTTTTACCAGCTTAGAATAAAGCTAATTATGTATTGGTTTGGAATAAAGAAACACCTACTTTCCATATTTCCAAAGCCCTTTTCGTACTTTTCCCATGGCTGGTCAAAATCCACTGAACCGTCGACTCTCCGTTGGATAACAGTTGCACCTCCAGCTATGGATTGGAAATACATAAAACTTGAGTTATTCAAGTTTCACACATGTTTACGGATCTACCTGGAAGCCTCTTTATCATATATAGTGTGAACAGGACCTCTGCCCTGTTATCTGCCCCTTTGTATAATGTCTTCCTTTTGCTATCTATATTGACAACATTTTATCTTTTGTTCCTTGGAGGTGTGTGTGTAAATGGCAGCGCTTCTTAAAAATGTCATTGGCCCTGAATACAGAATACCGTTTTCTTATCCTTTAACCTAAGTCACTCACCTGAGCCCATTTCGCAGTAAACATTGAATGGCTCTGATTGGTTTGGCTTGATAACATAGATACCACTGTTGTCCTCTCCTCTGTCATACAGCTCACTGCAGTCCATGGGGAGGTCTGAAAAACAGAGCAAAATCAGAGTGAATTTCAAACTTAAGATAAAAAGTAGACGGCAAGCGCATTTCCCTGTAATCTAAGATTTGCAGAACCTGTGAATTGATTTTATATTTAAAAGTAGATTTATTCCATCTATTCGCAGGCTAGAGAATACATTTTGTAGTAACTTTACCATTTGTGTTTGGGCTGGTTGTGTTCCCTGTAAGATATTCAAACGCATCAGAGGCTGAAGGGTCTGGATCCAGCGGCTTATCAACTGTATCTTGGAAATTATCATAGCTGAGCTGCAAAAGAATGAAAATGAGTTTGCGATGTTAAATTATCTGTAGGAATTGTCCCACTGCATTGTCTAAAAAACTTGTTTGTTTTGATAATTTTAAGCACCAAGCTACATTTTCAGAGATGGCAGATGAAGTTTGATGGTAAAGTGTGATAAAACATGATTATTTGCCATTAGACTCTCACGAGAGACACATGAGACACACCTACCTTTTGCTCCAGGTTTTTAATCTTGAGTTTTTGGTGGTCGAGCTGATCGTGTTGCTCCTTCACAGCTTTCAGCAGATTAGTGATTGTTTTCTCCTGGGCTTCAATCACTTCCTGAAAATATCAAGTTAAAGCACTTATTGTCACCTGTTTGATCTATTATATACCTACAATACATTTGCAGTGTTATACATCAGCAGATCAGTGACATTAATTGAACCATTTAACAGGCATCTTAATGTTTTCTACAGATTTGTATCCTTATCGAGTAGAGCTACTAATTTTAGCAGTATGAAGGCTGACTTACAGAACATAATATTTTATAATTTTTGTATGAGTATGATTTTCTAGTATGATTTTCAAATATGCTGTATTTTTATAAGAGTAAGTGGATTTGAAGACAGTTATGCTGCAGACACTTGCTCTCTGTCACTCTCTCTGACTAATGCACAGAAGTAATTCAAGTTTGAAATGACCTAAGCTTGTAAACAATAATGCAATGCTGTAGTCTACACCTTTTTTCAACACATCTTCCAGACAGAATCCTCCACTAACTGACCTATCCTTCCTTGACATTTTGAGGAACAGCACCAGCATTGGGTAGCGTCTCACCTTGAGTGTTGAAATTTCACCAAGCTGTTCTGGAGGGACCATACTCTGTGACAGTCCCTTCAGCCTTTCCTCGAGGCTCCCCACCTTGCTCTGTAGTTGTGTACGCTCCTGCATGATGTTGTTGATCTTAGAGTTGATTTCCAGTGACAGATTTCTTATTTCCTCATTGTTGGCCTTCAAAAAATTGGTAGTTTTCTTCAGCTCTTCCTCCTCTTCCTTGATCTCTGACGTGACCACTGAGAGCTGGTAAAAAGACCGGTCAAAAATGTTCAGTTTTTGGAAGATGTCGTTGATTTGGGCCTTGGTCTTGTGGACGAACTCCCGTAAACTCTGGCCTAGCTGAAGCAGGCCGTTTGCAAGGAGGCGAACGTCATCCAGCATGGCAAAGCGAGACTTTGTCTCTGTTGGGTTCGGTGCTGAAGTAAAGGCCACAGAGGGCAGGGTGGGGTTCTCTCCCCTACCTGATGATTCCAGATGGACAAAAGCCACAAAACTGGCTATCATTAGTAACAGGCAGAGCAGCTTCATTGTATTTTTCTTGTCCAGTCCTGGATTGTGGAAAAGCAGTAATCTATTTACTACACTCCTGCTTTGTGCCCCTTCCTCTCCCTCTGTCTTTATCCCTAAACTTCTTTGCTGTTAATGTGATGTGAGAGCAGCAGACAGCCCTGTGTTATATACTGCGCTCTCGGTAGAGGAGGGGGGGGGATTAGCTGATCATTAAACCCTACTGTGTTTTAGCACTGTACCCCACCTCCTCCCAAATCCCCCTGAGCCCTCCCTCTCCTGAACAAACAAATCACACTAGTGAGCAAATGACATATGCACCCCCCCCCTCTGCTACCCATTTAACCCCAATCCCCTCTCCATACCACACCCTGCGCTGTTCTCCATCTGCGGTGCAGGGCTTTAGCTGATCAGCAGAAAGCCAACAATAGCCATCACAGGTTTTTGATTGATCGTCAGTCTGATCAATCTCAAACCTCATAACCCTGCACACACTTTGCTCTGATTGATAATGCTGTGTGTAATTAATGCTCCTCGGTGTGATTTAGCATCCTGCTGAATCAGCCTAGCACCAGGCTCTCTTTCCCTCTCGCTCCTTCTTCTCTTTTTGTTCGCGAGGGGAGTGGGCCTGTCATCTGTGCCAGGGTTGAGCTTCTAGTCATGAATGATGCTGCAGAGTTTGGACACTGTGTACTCATCATCTTGGTTTTATTGCTCAGCCCTGTCATATATTGTCATATAGGTTTGTCATGGCTCCTGCTATATTTTTAATGCCACCAGACATGAAATGGGAAATGTATTATTACTGATTAGCATGCAGCTTTTAGAGGATCATTCCTGTGCACCAAGTCCTGTCGTAAAAAACATTCTTTATGAGAAATTCCAAGTAAGTTGTTTCGTAAAGACTTGCAGTGTAAGTGAAATTTACCCATTTTCACCCTGAAAGAGAGGAAGAACTAATCAGTAAAGTTACTTTATATAAAATTTAATTGAAATATAAATACTTGCTACATGTTTCACCATCTCATGATGCATGTTTTGCTATCACGAGTAAGGCAATGAAATTGGCTCTTGCTTTTACAGTACAGACCATTATACATACATATATACATACCTTATGGCATTTGTATCATATATTTATTTTTGATCTTATTTATTGGTAGTTTGGCTAAATATGCATTTAGACAATACATTCACGTTTGCAGTTTTATTTGTGAAAGACATTTATATTTACTCAGGTCAGCTGATTGGTCTGATTTGTATGTTTGAAGAAAATAACAACATTATGGTCCAGTTTGCAGTACATTACATCTAGCCCATTTTGGTTTAAAATGGGGAAAAAAATGCATCGCTCTGACTGCTGGAGTGTAACCCTAAAGTACCGCACAGTCATTTTAATGAGCTCTTTCTTGTAATTTGTGGTTATATAGACGAATTATCTCAGTACTCAGTAATGAAAGACTGCTATTTTTTCACATGAACAGAGCAGGAAAAACGGACCTATGGAAAACAAAATTGGCCATGGACTGAGTGAATGTGTCAGGAATTTGCTCCATCAGCATAAAGCTGGCAATGATATTCAGTATACTTTATGCCAGCACGGTGTTAAGTGCTGCGGCTTTTATAGCAAGAAAGCCCTGGGTTTGAACCCAACCAGTCCTCCTGTGGCTGTTCTTTGTGGAGTTTTAATGCTTAAACTAATTCAAACCTGCAGGGCAATTTTCACATATCCAGTTCAGCCAATGACCACTCATATTTTATCCCATTTTAAAGCTCGTCTGCCCCCGCAAATGTTATCTTTGGAAGAACTACTATTAATGGTGTATTCTAATGTAATTCAGATGATTTCTGTTATCCAAATGCATAAGTATTTACGTTTAAGCCTCTGCAGTTCTATGCACAATATACCTTCAGCGTTACCCTCTTGGCACAACATACTGTACTGCCAAATCTTGTCTGTATTTTAACTGCACTTACTTACAAAGATTTCTAACTTCTGAACAGTTTTTCAGTGTAGAATACCCATATAAATATGTGCTTCACAGCTTTGTCACAGTGAACCAGTTTTTGGGTTTACTGAAGTTCAGCAGTCCTGTTTGATGTTTGAAAGTATGAGGACATGTTATGATGAAAAGTAACAAAATAGAAAGAAAGAGAGAAATTCCCACGCTTCCATGTCAGTTGTGGTTCCAGCTGTGGTCTCTGTGGGACTGTTCCCCACCAACACAACTACGTCATTGTGGTTTTCCCACCCACCCCCTTCTGACATACGTTGTTGTACGGTCAGTGTTTTCTACAGTCCAGCTTTTTTTCATGATGACATTGAGAAACACTGTAATAAAAAACTTAATTTTATGTTTCATTGCCATTCTTAACTCATCCTCTATCTTTTTAGAGGGATTTTTTTGACTTTTTAGATGCCCTCAGTATGTCTAACCCTGCTCTCTGAACTCTATGTGACCAGCTGGTTTTAAAAATGTAGTTATGATTTTTGGGTTGAACCTCCCACATAACTGACAGGCCAAGCCTTCCATGTTAACCAATCACTGTATGGTTTATTGAGCAGTGTGGCCTTGCCCCCTTATGTTTATCACTTCTAAGAGTCTGATGTAACTAGGTCAAGTACAAAGATCATGGGTGAAAAAATGCCACACTGAAGAAAGTCATCTCTATATGTCACTATGTACAACAGTGAGATGTAGTGTGGAAGTTAAATTCAAAAAGTTATCTGTTTTTAAGGCAACATTGAATTTAAACAGTGAGGACATATTTGGCAACAATTAGAAACAATTAAAATCGATTAATTTTACTTTGCTCAAAAAAATAAGTTTAATTGATTATTTAAAAATAAATTCTGAGTTACTTTTTTTAAGAAATGTGAACCCACCCATTAGTTAAATAGGTAGTTGTCATATTTCTTAAGCTCAGTGTTTCGTATACAATAGTAATAATGTGCTTCTTTCTTTGTGTCTGCCTATGTTTGTTTTTTTCAGAAATCTGCTGTATGTGAACCCTCAAAGTCTTAACTTTGCCAACCGGCAAGGCTCCGCCCGCAACATCACAGTTAAAGTGCAATTTATGAATGGAGAGGATCCAAACAACGCTATGCCGGTATGTTATGTTATTATTCTTTGTTGCAACAAGAAGGAAACCCACTACCATGTTTGAATTTATTTCACTATAGTCAGTGCTACAAGTATTCCTTCTTAGGTGTAAGCTTTATTTTGAGGGCGGTTTACCTTCACTTAACTGTGGTGCACTGTTAGACTTGTCTGCTTTTGCCATATCTATTTTATATTGGTCAAGTTTGTCACAGTTAGTAGTAGCTACGTAACGTAACAGAACTAGATTATTGTACTCCTCTATTCATACTGATCAACCATGCCCTGGGGAAACACATGCTGAATGTCACTATTATTCTTTTTTACTCCTCAGGTGATATTTGGGAAGTCTAGCTGTGCAGATTTCTCTAAAGAAGCCTATACTGCTGTGGTGTACCATAACAGGTAGGTGTTCTGTACTGTGGTTTCTTTTGGTTTAAGTAGAATCTGGGGCTAATCTCCACAGCCCTATCATGTTATCGTTCATTCCACCATAGACATTTCTGTCAGTTTTAATGTATATGAATACCTCTCTTTGCAATAAAACTGTAAGGTCTTCAGATATGAAATCACCAGACATATACTGAAACAGTCTTCACGATTATTGTCAAATTAGATGATTGGTAATTCAGTCCTTCAGTTCACTATCAGCATAACATTTAGTCCACTACCCTTGTTGGCACTAATTCAAGAGTATGTTGAGTCAACCTTCTGGATATTGTCATGTGGTGTCCTTGGCACAAGTTTCCCCAATCTCTACATAAGAGCTGAGTGGTCTCTAATATTTTATCACCACTATTAATGTTTTTTATGACATCCAGAGGTTGTCATTTGTCATCAGGGGTCACACTTTCAAGGCTAAAATTAATTAACCTGTGAATAATGTGCCATAGTGAAAAGGGCAGTCATGCATCTGGATTTTTGTCCAGTCCTGGAAGAAATCGGCAACGAAGAAATGAAACCGGCATTTCTGTCAAAGGCAAATAAGGCATGAAAAAAATGTTTCGTAGTTTAGAAAGGATCCCCCTAGATACTTGTTACCGTTATACGTGCTTACCAGTATACCGTTATCTTTTCCACTAAGTTGTAAGAAAAGAAAAGTTGCTTCTGTTGCTGTCCATCCTTGAGGACTTTTTCTGTTCTGGTTCAGAACCAAGATGTTTATTTCCATGAGAAGAGGGCCCTTCTCTGACCTTTTTAAACAGTTCTGGTCATTTCCAGTGTGGTCGCGATCCTAATGGGTTCGTTGCTTGGCTGACTGTAGCTGTGAGTTGTTTGTTTGGGGACCTCGGATTGCAAAGTTTACTCTCATGGGACTGCAGAGAATACAGCTAAAGGAAATTATAATGTTAAACAATTTATTTCATTTTAGCTCTCTTGACTTCCAGGGTGAACTCTTGCTGTGCTTTGAGACAAAGTTTTCCAAGTTATGAATAGATTTGGTTAGAAAAAGAATACATGGAGATGTGACACAGTATGCCGGGATGGAACTGTAATCAAGTCTGTAGGTAGTACATATCACTTGATTCTGATAAAATAAAACATTGTAGCTAAATTCTCATTACATTTTAAGAAACAGTTGTGTTACTATTGATATTGCTGTGTTGTATATTCTGTTTAGTGCACACCAGTGTCGAAGAGGTGCTGACCACTGACTGGCCATCAGTAGAAAAACTGCACTTTCACACCATTGCATTAATGCAAATGAAAAGTCAGCCAGTTACACATCAACAGAAGCCTTGTCAAAAGGAGACATTCTTTTGATTATATTGTGTGGTCAGGCAGTGGCAGATTAATGGCTATGAGTTCATTTTTTTGAGGGAGGTTGCCTTTCCATATTTTCATTTCATTTAATAAAGGCAGTGTTTATTACTGTTAAACACATTGTTGTTTTTAATTGCTCTTTTCAGATCCCCCGACTTTCATGATGAGATCAAAATCAAGCTGCCCGCCTCTTTGTCAGACCACCACCATATTCTCTTCACCTTCTACCACGTCAGCTGCCAGCAGAAGCAAAACACACCCCTGGAGACGCCTGTAGGATACACAGTAAGTATAACAACTGTGGTTTTGTTTTATGTTTTATTGCACACATTAAAGACCATTTTATCTATGTTGAATCCACAGAGATTTTGTAACGTGTATTAAAATATGTTCTAGTATGTTTTTGTTTTTTTTTAATCCTTTGTGTGTTCTGGTTTTTTCCTGTCTCTCTAGTGGATCCCCATGTTACAGAATGGGCGTCTGCGGACGGGACACTTCTGTCTGCCCGTGTCTCTGGAAAAACCACCACAGTCCTACTCTGTGCTCTCCCCAGATGTAAGTGTGCTACAAGTGCAATTAAAGGTTTTAAAAGATCAAAAAGTGCATGTTTTTTATGCATTATGATCTATTGTGCATTTTGTAAAATGTTAATTTCTGGCACGGTTGTAATGTGGTATTACTATACCTCAGGTTCCTCTACCAGGGATGAAGTGGGTGGATAACCATCGAGGAGTTTTCAATGTGGAAGTTGTGGCTGTTTCAACTATTCACACACAGGTAACTAGTACTATATACTAACACTGTTTCATTATATCACTTCTCATCCTCTTTCCCTTTTCTTTATCTCTAAGCAATCATTTTTGCCATTTATTTAAATATCTGTTCCAATGAATATTTTTAACAAGCTTCGTCCACAAGTGATCAGTTGTAGTGTTTTCACATAGAGGTAATAATTCTGCCCTAACTCCAGTTCATTAGTGAGTGAAGCTCACCTTGCCAGTAATTTACTGAGGTCTACTCCATCTCGATGTCAGCGGTGGTGTGGAGCGCTTGACTGCGGTCCCTAGGAGCCTTACTGGGACTAATGTGCTCATAAATCACTGCTCCTGGTGCAGTTTACACTTAGTGGATTCTATTGTGCTCTTGTAGCACTGTTCGTTTTGTGGCCTCCACTTGGTGAGCAAACTTGCCGTCCCAGAGTTACAGGCATATAGATCCAAGTTTACTTTTGTTTTTGTAATCCCTCTCCCCCACTTGTGGGTTTTTCTCCTTCACTTTTCTCGAGCTGTAACACATTGCTATGTTTTTTAATCTCACACTATTATTTTTCTTCTAAAACTTTTCTCTCTTGCATCTATACTATCTCTCTTTTCTTCCCCCACATCCTCACCCTTTTTTCTCTGCACCCACTCTCTTTCCAGGATCAATACTTAGATAAGTTCTTTGCCTTGGTGCATGCCCTGGATGAGCACATGTTCCCAGTTCGGATAGGAGACATGCGCATCATGGAGAACAGTCTAGAAGCTGAGCTGAAGTCCAGCATAGCGGCGCTCAACTCTTCTCAGCTGGAGCCTGTGGTTCGATTCCTTCACCTGCTACTTGACAAGTTGGTTCTGCTTGTGGTGCGGCCGCCAGTTATTGCTGGACAGATAGGTACAGAACTGTGTTGCTTTTACCTAAAACGTAATTGGGCAGTATAAATAGCAAGAATTGAAATATTAATCCTGATTGATCTCTTTTTTTGTGTGTTGGTTTAGTGAACCTCGGCCAGGCGTCCTTTGAGGTCATGGCGTCCATAGTGAACCGCCTCCATAAATACCTTGACACCAGCCAGGACATGCATGGCCGCAACAGCCTGCTGTCCTCTTATATCCACTATGTCTTCCGCTTACCCAGTACTGACCCCAACTCGCCCTCACCAGGTATTCAACATATAGATCTGTAGTTAAACAGATACCCCTCTTACATGTTTCTTTTGTTCTTTGTTTGGCTTTTCTGTTAACTTATTTCTGTTAACTTCATCCTACCCTCAGCTTACCCTTACTGGGCGTCTAAGATCAAACCTACCTGCCATAAATGTTCTTTTTCTCCTTCTATTTCTTTTTATGTTTTATGTTGTTTTTTTTTTCTCCTCCCACTTCCCACATTTTGCCTTCTGCCTGCTCAACACAGACTCCAACTCATCTTTAACAGGTAGATATTGTCCACTGCTGAACGTCTTGATCTGTGTGCAATTGCTTTTCCCTCTAAAATGATTAATTATGAGTTCTTCAAGTTGTATTTAATTTTGGTAGAGCAGTTGGTGATATTCTCCAAGCTCTATTGTGGTAGGTGAACCCACTGCCAAGACATATTTGTTATGCTGTGCAAAATAATCACTGATCAATAAATTTACTTTGAGGGTTCACCAACTGCAATGTAAAGTGTAATGCCCTGTTCAGACCAAAGATTCATGGTGATACGAGTTGAAACTTGCAACTATGTGCAGTGCACCGGTCTGCAACTTTCTGAAAACATGCCATTTTACACTGATGTGACTAAGTGAGACATCATAAAGACTCTGTACTTCCAGTCTTACTGCTAGCTTTTCAGGCGTTTTTGTAGTGTCTTAATATATGAATAAGCATAGTAATAGTGAGTTACTCGCTTCAGATGGATTTTTTAATATTGATGAAATGGTTAAAACATAAAAATACTGCTGCAACCTTTCCCTGCAATGTCCTGAAAAGGTTTTGTCTCGTTGTGAATCTTAAGTCTAAACTGGGCTTGAGGTGAAATGACTTCTTAGCGGATGAGGGGTTTGGAATAGGCATCAGACATTGGGCTGTGCATCTGTCATTGCAGTGACCTTCTAATGGTTTGATTGTAGTTACTCAGCACATCCTCCATTTTCCTTCCTTTGTGTGTTGTCTCAGGCCCGGGAGGGCTTGGAGGTTCGGTTCACTATGCCACCATGGCACGCTCAGCTGTTCGGCCGGCCAGCCTCAACTTGAACCGCTCCCGTAGCCTTAGCAACAGTAACCCTGACATATCGGGTACACCCACCTCTCCTGACGATGAAGTCCGCTCCATTATTGGCAGCAAGGTAAGATCATGAAGCAGTTTCTGTTATTAAATATCGGCCTGTAATTACTGCCCTTTGTTACTTTTCTGTGAAGACATAAAAGATGATGGTAAAACTCAAAATGTTGTGTGTAGTCCTAATCTAGAGTGACGTGATGTGTTTGGGCACTTGGATCCATCATACTGTTTGGCTGCTATGACCACACTTCACATGGATATCAGTCAAATATTTGACACTGTTGGACTAGTCTGGCTGCTATCATTGATCAGTGATGTATTCTAGATAGGCTCATGAAAGCTGAATGTACTAAATCTATATTTCTTAGCCTATATCACAGTAGAGGTCTACCATGTGCACAGTGACCCAGGGGACTATTTTATCAACATGTAAACCCTATTGCCAATGTGTAAACAAAAGCTTGGACATCTTATCTCGCTAACCGCTGTAACAGCAACCTGACACACACAATGTGGACAGGTTGTGAAAGGCATAGAAGACATTTAGTTTACGATCTCAGTAAAGCAGATGCTGTGAAGAAGATACAATAGAACATTGTTGGAATAGCCATATAATTTAAGACATTCACAATGGTCTTTTCAGACTCTACTGGTTGTTCTTTATCCCCTTTTATGTAATTTTCTTTGTCTGTTGTCATATATTTTGTCTGTTATAATTTGTGGTTTGCCAAACATTTTTTTTAGTTTGTGCCTTTCTAATGGTCTTGCTGACCCTGTAACCATGATATGATGGATGCAGCCACTTGTTTGATGAATGTTCCCTTTGCTGCTAATACTTAACCTTCTTCTCTTGTGTCTCAGGGAGAGGAAGTTATTTTTAACACAGAGAGAAAGGGAAAGAGAGACATTTTGCTTTGCTCCTTTTGTGGTGGTGATTTGGATTTGAAATTACTTACAGCTAACCTTTTTTGGGCCCTTGGTATCTTCCAGCAGTCCTGACCTCTGAACCTCTTTAACCTGTCATTATTCCTTCCCTCCTCCTTCCCCCGTGCTGCTCGCTCATTCCCTTGCTTCCTGCTTGCCTCGTGTCCTTTGACCTTGGCATCCCTAGGGCTTAGACCGCTCCAACTCGTGGGTGCACACCATGGGCTGTAAGAGTGCCCCCTGGGGATCCAGCCCTGGGTCCGCTCCAGAAACCATGCAGGTGGTTTTATGAATGCCCCATCCTTCACTTTACCTCACTGCAAAAAGAACTCACCCTAATCACCTTAAATGGATACTGAAATATTTGGAGTTTTGGTTCATTTTTGTCAAAGTCACTGAAAGGCAGGTGAGGGTTTGGGATGGGGGTAAGCCTCTGATTTTAGGGCTTTTCTTTTTTATGTCCTTTTTTGTTTTGTCATGATCTCATCCTTTATTTTAGCTGCTTCCAGTACTTTTAATTCACTTAACAAATATTGCCTACAAACTACACACCAACAAACCATTTACATAGGGATTCAGCAGCCTCTTACTGTAAGTAGTCTAAAATTCAATAATCTGAATTTTCGGTCTTAAATATGATTTTGACAGGTCTTGACTGGATAAAGACATTACTTTTAGTTGCATCAATTTCAGTCTTGCTTTTAAATACATTTTTGGGAGAAGGTTTTGTGTTTATCACGCTGTCGATAAGCTGTTTCAAAGCATGTTCTCTGATTCTGACATTCCTAAACCTCAACTCTTTGAGAGTGGAAAGGATAAGACTCCTTTCATTAGGGTTGGAATGGCAGATTTCATTAAGAGAGACCTCATCTCAGAGATTAAGGGCCCGTTCATGTTGATGTTGGATGTGAAATGGGACTCAAATTGCATTCATAACTGTCTTAAACAGGTCTTAAAAAGTCTGAAATTTAATTTAACTTTAACCAGAAACTCCTGGTACAAAGTCACAAAGCCAAAAGACCAAAACTCCAAAATATAACAGTATTCTGTTGAACTTATAATCACAACTCCCATGATCACATACATGGGAGTCACAGCCGCCTCCATGACCCCTCTGTCGTGTTAGTTTTTAGGTGTCATCCCAATTAGTTAGATCGAACACCTCTTTTTTTCTCAGTATTTGCATGAGACAAATCGTCTACATCCAAGTTGCCAGTGATGAATTCTTATCAGGCTGCAATGTGTTGGACATTGTTGGCCTCCCTCTCTCAAGCTTCCTGCTGATTTGAGTTTAAACTCAACGCTTAAGCTAAAATCAAGACATAGTTTTCATCTGTCCATGTAATGGATTCTTGGAGTAGTAGAGAAAAAGAGTAGTGTTAAAGATCATCTTTCATTAGAATAGATTTGTTTCCATTCTTTTTTCTCATGTTTCTTTTCCCCTTTTCTGCTTCTGGTACAATATTCCCTATCTCTGCTTTAACCACATCATCACCACTATGTGTCGGTATCCCTGCATGACTTTGTACTAACCCTGCATAGCATTCACTTTGTCACTGGAGCATGGTGTATCTGTGAGTGTGAGTGTATCTGTGTTTACATCTGTACCTTTCATCTTCATGTCTAATGTTTTGTCCTCTGTCATTTTGAGTTGTCATTGTCTCCAATTTACACATTAAATATTATTACTCACACGATAACAAGATGCATTTACATCTCATTAAAATTAAACAAAGATAAAATAAATGTACTTATGTTGACCGAGAGTGTACAGAATTACTATTTGACCTGAGCTCAAACATTGTTGCAACCCACAAAGGTTTAGTCCATCTGTATTGTAGGTTGATTTTTACTTAAGCTAAAGTATTTTATTTACTTGGAGGAATGCGGACTGGCACATCACTTTGCAGTGGCTTTAAAATCAAGAAGAAGCCAATCAGTGTTATATCTTAACTTGACTTCACAGCCTCTCATGCAGCCAGTTTGCATCCCTTCTTTAAGATACTCAAACTAGCAGTTTTTCCAATGCACACTGTTGTGTTTTAGATTCTGGGTACAATACATTTAAGAGTTGTGGCCCTGTCTTGTGTCAAACTGTTATGTCTTCATATTTGTGTGGGGATCAAGTGTGTGCAAGAAATCACAAACTGTTTAGTGTGCATGTGTTTATGGGTGAGTGTGACCTAGTAGACACATTTTCCTGACGAAAAAAAGGTGCAACTCCACACTCCTGTTGCTCCTCCACTAACCTTGTTGTCACCGTTCCATTCATCCCACCCATAGGCCATGGAGCGCTGTGGCAATCGCATGTCTTCGCACACTGAGAGCGCCAGTTTCTTGCAAACTTTAACAGGACGGTTGCCCACAAAAAAGGTAGAGCCACTTGCACTGGGGGAGGAGCCAACCCTGCCCACCTCGTATTCGCCTCTTCACCTGTCTTGTCTGTGGATGTGTGCCTCTGGACTGGTTGATGTTGTATTTGGCTGTTGTGGAGTCTTGTTGAATGCTGAATGTCACAATGATCTGCCTCTTGTTTTGAATGTGTCGAGGACTTGTCGATGTCACATGAATGTTGGTTGAGGTCTGGCTAACACTGACTATTTGGTACAGTGAGGTATCCACTCAGTCTGGGAAGTCTCTATTCATTGTGCATTACTCAATCAAACACTGAGTTGTGGTTGTTTTTCAATTAAGAAAGCACAATATCAAATCAGCCTGCTGATGGCTTTGGTAGCTATCAGAATACAGGCAAGCCTTAGAGGTGCAGTGTGTGAGATTTAGGGCGATCTATTTGCAGAAATGGAATGAAATAATCATAATTTTGATGTCATGAGTGTATAGTCACTTGGAAATAGGATTTGTTTTTGTTAGAGTGAGCCCTTTATATCTACTAAGGGAGCAGAGTCTGCAATGTTGCACTGCCATGTTTCTATAGTAGCCAATATCGGACAAACCAAACACTGGCTCTAATGGGAACCTTTCACATTTTTAGCAGGCACTGTAGGTTCTTCTACATGTCAGGTGAGGGGTCTTCACTTGGTTGCAATATGCAGCTTTACCACTAGATGCCACTAAATCCTACACAATGCACCTGTAAGGCATACTTACCAGCTCAGCTTATACACGTTGGAGAGAACTCAAGTAATACTCAGATCCGAATTTAAAAATGAGTTAACGCTTTGCTCTATATTTTTATAATCTATCAACAAAATCAAACATTGCCAGGCTTTGCACTAGACGCAGTGTGTTAGCCAGACTTGAAAACAAACACAGCAAAAGGCTTTAAATTCTTTGATACATAACACTTGGGAAGAAAAATGAAGAATACATTCCATTACTATGAACTGACTTTACTAACTACTGTGATTTGCATGGTGATTAGAGCATTTTGAGTCATATTCTCATAAGTAAAACATTTTTTGCACATGATTGTATGATAATTTTTTGTTTGTTTGTTTTGGTAACCCTTACTAATAACAGTGTTGATGTGCAGCTTTTTCAGTTAAATCTTTGTCCCTAATCAAGTTAATTTTCAGTGTTGGGGATGCAGGAACTCTACTGGATTGTATTTTATCATACACAAAATGTTAATATTACTTATTGTGTTAATATTAGTTACTTAATACATTCCAAAAATGATACCTATTTGAGTTAATGTCAATACAAGTCATTGTTTAAAGTGATATGTCCCTTGCCTTGCATACAGCCAGCCAGTTAAATTTAATTTCATATAATTTATCAAAGAAATACTTGGGCTTTTTTTGGAAATCGGGTTTGGCTAATAGATTAGAAGTGCCTACTCTAAATCACTAGCCTGACAGAGTCAAGCTAAGTTAACCTGCTGATGGTGGTAGTTTCATAATTACTTCACATGAAAGTGTTATTGATATTCTCAATTTCCCAGAAATACTCTTTCCCCCCTGTTTGTTCAGGTGCTTTTTGGAACAGTGTATTAATAGTAGAATGCGTTCATAGCATTTACACACAGCTATATTTTAACTAAAGATAGACAAGATATTTCTTACGTTGCCTCACACTCTCTCTTTGGCTTTATTGCTTTCTGTTTCCCTATTCCTGTCTGCTGCGCCCTGTTCATCTTTTGTCTTTCACGTTCTACTCAGCTCTTTCATGAAGAGTTGGCTCTGCAGTGGGTGGTGAGCAGTGGAAGCGTCAGGGAGGGCGCTCTACAGCAGGCCTGGTTCTTCTTTGAACTGATGGTAGGAAACAAAATTTTTACGCATAAAAACAGCTTTGATCTGGATGGAAATGTTTAATGCATATTCATACTGGACTTAAATAGCCCCAAACGACATCTGTTTAATCTTTTAACAATTCAGCTTTCCTGCACAAATGCCATTGTTCTTGTAAACATTACAGTGCAGCATTTTTCAGCAAATACACAACAAAATCTTGTTTTATACGGATCCATACCTTTGTCACAGGTGAAGAGCATTATCCACCACTTGTACTTCACTGACCGTTTGGAGTCACCCAGGAAGCACCGTTTCCCAGAGCGCTTCATGGATGATATCACAGCCCTGGTTAGCACCATCGCTGGTGACGTTGTGTCTCGCTTTCAAAAGGTAACTAATGATCACCAGGTGTTCTTTGTTTTACAGGGTTTCCATTTATCACGTATGGATACATAGCAGTTTTATCTTGCGCTTCATATTTGCTGGAGGGGTTTAAAGCTGAAAGGATTGTCTCTGTCTGTCTGTCTCCCTCCTTTCTTTTAGTTCAGTGTCTAGAGTATATACTCTAATAAAGCTGTAATAATCATCATACAACTAATTCTGAAATAATTAGTTTTTTTATTTTCCATTTTATCAGGACCTGGAGCTGGTGGAGAGACTAAACACGAGTCTGGCCTTCTTTCTCAATGACTTGCTGTCAGTCATGGATCGGGGCTTTGTCTTTACTCTAATCAGGGCATACTGGAAACAGGTAAACATGTATAAGATAAAAAGACATAAATTAGTTATTTTAGTTCCATCAAAGAAGATTTCAGTTAGTCAGTTCAAGTACACAACGTCCGTTCTTTGTGTGGTTATGGTAGGTTTTGTTTGAGTTCACAGCACTGTGCTCTGTCTACTCTTTCCAGGTGTCTACAAAGCTTTACACTCTACAGAACCCGACCTTGGAGTCTCTAAGGCTTGATTTCTTGCGAATTGTTTGCAGCCATGAACACTATGTCACCCTCAATCTGCCCTGCAGCCTGCTCACCCCACCTGCTTCACCTTCCCCCTCCGTGTCTTCAGCAACTTCACAGGTCAGGCAAACGACATGGAAAGAAAGCGAAGCATCTGTATAGAAATAATAATTCTCCAACTCTCCCCTAATAACAAAATATGCAAATGTGTCTTACTTTACAAATTCTGAGCAAGTATAAGTATTGTTCTTAAGAAACAACAGGTTGCAAATCACATATCATATGAACATGATTTTCTTTTCTTTCCCACAGAGCTCGGGCTTCTCTACCCATGTCCAAGACCAAAAAATAGCCAACATGTTTGAGCTGTCAGTCCCTTTCAGAGAGCAGCACTATTTGGCTGGACTGGTACTGTCTGAACTGTCTGTGATACTGGACCCAGACAATGAGGGGTTAGTGTACTTTAAGTTCATATTTGGATTCATTGATGATAATTTTATGACGAAAGAGTTTTAAGTGTGAGTTAGAGGGAGTGGTAGATGTGTAGGATTGAGAGTTTGGATGAGTGTTTGGATTTTCTCTCAACTTTTCTCCCTTGTTAATACTTGAAATAAAACTTTTCTGTTCGTGTTTTTGCTGTTTCTGTCCCTCATTCTTTTTTAGGATGTTTGGCCTACATAAGAAAGTGGTGAGTGTCGTTCATAACCTCCTGTCCAGCCACGACTCTGACCCGCGTTACGCTGATCCTGAGGTCAAAGCCCGGGTCGCCATGCTTTACCTGCCTCTGATTGGCATTGTCATGGAAACACTGCCACAGCTCCATGACTTCACAGGTAGAAACCTAGAGTACTGCACTAACCTTCTGTTACCACAATAACAGCTGCCTGTGCACACTGGCCCTAAAACTGCTTTTTCCCCTTTGAGTTTCCTTAATTGAAACATTTGCCAGTGTGGCATACAGTATTGCAGCACCATGTTTTTACTGTGCAGTGAAGCAGGTTGAGGTCCAGTCTGGCCAAATGCTAAATGACCAGAGATTCAAACTAATGCAGCTGTACAATGACCTTCAGTAGCTTATCATCTGAAGCTGGAAAAGGTTATCAGTTGGCCAATGACAGTGGATGTTGCCCCCTAACATAATGTGCCAGCTGATCTCTAACCTCGGGTCATTTCTTTCATATTTCTTTCTCCTGTACTTTAACCCCTAACCTGCCTTCCACAGACCACGTTCTGAATGTATTCTTTGACATAACAGTGCTTTATTTGCTCTTATATTTAAATAACTAGCTTGTTTGCTCTATGCTTAAAAATAACACATACACAGTGCTTATTCATTCATAGCACGGAGAGAATACAGAAATAGTAGTTAACGTCATGTTTCCATTTGGATCAATGTATATAGGTTTCCCTTATCAGTAACTTTAACCCTTTCCTGTCTCTGCCTTCGTTAACATTTTGTCTTCCTTGTTTCCCCCCACCCCAAATAATAAAATGGTTTGTCAGTTTTATGTTGGTTTCAATTCCGGTTAATCAAACTATTTCTTTTGTCTCCCTTTTTGTATCTTTTAGAGTCCCATAACCAGTGGGGGCGGCCAGGTGCACCCCAGGGGGCAGCAGTGGGCAGCAGTGGAGAAGAAGCAGAGGGCGAAGGTAACAGCATGATCAGCCAGACTGTTGCCATGGCAATAGCAGGCACCTCCACCGCCTCTCCAATGTCCCGACCAAGCAGCTTCTTGCTCAACTCGCAGGTATGTCCCTAAAGAGGAGCTGTACAGGGATGTAGTAACTGTCTAAACTTGTCTACATTATTCTTCTCTCTCTTTTACAATCCAGCAGACTTTAATATTGACATATTGTTCTAAAATTGTGATGCGCAATTATCCAGTCCTATCAGTTTGTATTTTTGCAAAATCTTAAAGGAACTCCAGATCAGTGTATCCTTTTCACGTTTCTTTTCTTTTTGTCCGTTGTGGTGTTTCTCCAGGCGAGTCGTCAGCACGGTAGCTTCTCGGCTGAGTCGAGTCGTAGTCTTCTGATCTGTCTGCTGTGGGTGCTGAAGAACGCTGATGAGCTGGTGTTACAGAAATGGTTCACAGACCTGTCGGTGTCTCAGCTCAACCGGCTTCTGGATCTCCTCTACCTCTGTGTCTCCTGCTTCGAGTACAAGGTAACATCAACAATGAACAGAAACGCTGTTCATTGAATGGAAACCAGTCCTATGTTTGTTCTGCTTCCACATTAGAGTGCAACAGACGGGGTCTTTTGGGCTATGTATTTGAATTTGGGTAATAAATATACCATAGTGTATATTATTAAAAATATACACATTTCAACACAACACATTCTAACCAACAAAGAGTTTAGATGTAACAAACAAAACAGCAAGTTTATTTCACACATTAGTTAATAATAAGTGCTAACTAATTAACTAACTAATTAACCCATTTGTGTATGTCACCTCTGCCAGTGACTTAAATGAATTCACTTTTATATTCCCCTTTTTTTAAAAGTTATGAATTTCCTCTGGATGATTGATTTTGCACTGTCCTCCTGCATACATAGCATAAGCTGTACTGCAGCTAATGTGTCTTGCCTTCAAAATTTTGCAAAAGCTGACAACTTTGATGCAGTAATCACAGTTAATTTCTTCGTATTTCAAGCTCCTTCTGTTGTGCTATTCACTTACCTTTGCCTTTCGATGCTATTAGCATGCTTGCTTTTATTCTACTAACCTACTTTGCTTGCTGAGTGCCGTGCTGCAAATAACTCTTCCCGCTGTGTTCTTTGTCCGTCCACTCATCCTCTGCCTCATGGATACAAGGCCCATGTTGTGTTCACAATGCAGGGGAAGAAGGCGTTTGAACGAATGAACAGCCTGACATTTAAGAAGTCCAAAGACATGAAGGCCAAACTGGAGGAGGCCATACTGGGCAGCATCGGGGCCAGGCAGGAGATGGTGCGACGCAGCCGTGGTCAGCTGGGTGAGAGCACACATTGCGACATATGCTGAAAACACCTCCAAATCCTGGAAGCACATGCGGATGCAAGAAATGAACAACAAGAAATGCTGAACCTAGAAAAACACACAGTAATTCAGACACTGTGCAGGCACTATGTTCTGCTTTTCATTTGCCAAAAACATGCATACTCTTATATGAATTGATAGTACAATAGATACAGCCATTCAGAGATATAGTCAGTCACGTTTCACTGTGTACACATGTTGTTTCACCACTGTTAAAAAAGTAAATAATTATTTCTCCATCGTGTAGAGCGGAGTCCATCTGGCAGTGCTTTTGGCAGTCAGGAGAACCTGCGCTGGAGGAAGGACATGACCCACTGGAGACAGAACAGTGAAAAGATGGACAAGTATGCTGGCTCTTGCACGTATTACTTACATTCACTTTTTCTTTTTTTTTCTGAGGAAAAATTCCCCAAGTATATATTTACCAAAACAGTGTTCTGTTGGATTTGTCTGAAAGGCACAGTTAATTTTGTGACAAAATATGTTTAGAACACAATTCTGAATATATTTCAGAATTTCCTCGTCCTCCCTCATTTCTCTAATTCGATTAATGATTCCAACCATTTACAAAATACTTCAAGTGGTTTATGTATCTGAGTTAAAACGTGGAGGTTATTCATTGTTCATTGTTATTTCTTCCATAAGTTTTGCTGGATTTACATAAGAACAGAATCTGGTTTGCATGCAGTCTTTATGTTAGGTCAGTGGAGCTGTATTTTTTGCTGCACAGTGACAAAAGATGGTGTTTTTCTTTGTAGGATTTTCATATCTGTTCTTTTGTAAATTTGGTTCCAGCCTTTGTTTTCTGTTAATTTCCATTTGTTCTCTCATGTCGCTGTGTGTTTATGTAGGAGTCACAGATCAGTCAGGTACTGTATGGACATTTGCTGTGTGCTCATTGAAATCCAAAGCCATGCTTTAGTTCCTCATATATGGTGTATTCACATGCATGTGCGAAGTTGGACAAAAAAACACAGTACATTTAGGTTGTGTGTATTAAATTTCTTGCTCATGTAATCTGATTTTGTCAGTGGTTTTGGTTTTTTTGAGTAGGCCACATTAACGTTATAACCAGTAATGCAGCTCTGTTGTGACTTTCTAAGTTTACACATGCACATGAATACACTAACAAACTTCCCCCAGCCCTGGTTCCGACCCTTGACCCCTCCCCCCATCCCATCCCATCTGTCCCCTGGTCCCGGTAACAGTGTCTGTCTCAGGGTTGGTAGTCGTTGCAGTGGGTCTTGTTTTGCTTTTTTAACCAGTGTGCTTGTTTTTGGGGTTGCAGCTCATGTGTGTCTCCCTGGTTGGTGCTGCAGCAAAAAGCAAGAAAATAATCATTTCAGAATAAAAGCATCACATTTACACAGTTATCACATTAATTAGTTATAGTCATTTAATATTGTTGTATCAGGTTGTATCAAGTAGATACATACCAGTTAGCACCAGTGTGCCACCTGTAGACCGGGTATGGTTAACGTAGCTGTTTGCTTACCTAAACTGAAGAACAATTTCTTTCGACCCTTCAAACCCTGTACCTGTTTACCTTTTGTTGGAAGCTATATGTTTAGGCTACCTGTGTGGGGGTAAGCGTGCTTTGTTGCTGTTGTTCATTGCACTTAAGACAAAATAAAGTCAAAATAGCTTCAATCAGTGGAATGAATGAAAATTGGCTGAGGCTCTATTTAGTATAGGTGTTTTTCTTTAACATAAAGACTACATTGGTCATGTCTATGGAAATGACGTGACTAAATTACTAACATGGATGCTCATGGGACATTCCAGGGTACATCATTATCACAATTAAAAATTTGGAAATCATTTTGTTGTGTTTGTTTCCTGATCGCAGGACCAGAGCAGAGTTGGAACATGAAGCACTTATTGATGGTAACCTTGCGACAGAGGCCAACTTAATTATTCTTGATACTTTGGAAATCATTGTGCAGGTACGACAGTGAACAATATTTTCTTTATTTAAACATGCACAATGTAAACAAACAGTGGCATATTTACAAATACTTGAATCACACATAAACGCAGACATGCAGATCTAAGTTGGAACGTTCATGTTGGACTTTGTGTGCTGTTTGCTCCCGTAATAACTATGTCCCTTTGCTTCTAGACTGTATCAGTGACTGAGTCCAAGGAGAGTATCCTGGGTGGAGTGCTGAAGGTGCTGCTTCACAGCATGGCCTGCAACCAGAGCGCTCTCTACCTGCAGCACTGTTTCGCCACGCAGAGAGCACTGGTGTCTAAGGTGAGACGACAGGACCTGTTTCAGCCCTTTATATTTAATCATGATTTCAGACTTTCTTTCTGGACAGTATACTTTCTGTCACTTCACATTGCATCAATTTGCACATTTTCTCTCTCTGCCTCTGCAGTTTCCTGAACTTCTGTTTGAGGAGGAGACAGAGCAGTGTGCTGACCTTTGTTTGCGGCTGCTGAGGAGCTGCAGCAGCAGCATTAGCACCATCAGAGCCCATGCCAGTGCCTCCCTCTACCTCCTCATGAGGCAAAACTTTGAGATTGGCAACGTGAGTACAACAGCAGAACAAAAGTTGACACAACAGAATGCTTTGTTATCAGTTGGCCTACTCTTGATGGGTAACGACATTCCATCCTCTCAACCATTTCTAAATTCCTAAAGATGAAATTAAAGAAGTGCATTGTATTTGGCACTTTTTATTCAGAGAACAGGTTATACAAAAAGATGATGCTACCTTAAATGCATTAATTTTAAATCACTCAGAATCAGGAACAGACTTACTCCATTTTTCTATATTATATTCTTGAATTAGTTCCTTTTTTACTACAAAACAGGAAAGCTGTACAAGAATACACACTGGTCCAAATACGACCCAGCTGCCTGTGCATTCATCATGTCCTGTATGTTAGGACAAGCACAATTCATACGAGGTAGAAAGGACATCTGGTTTATGGACAATGCTTCTTTTCAGTCCAAATCTGTCACATAAAACCATTCATTCTGGCTTTTTCAGAACTTTGCGAGAGTGAAGATGCAGGTGACTATGTCTCTTTCCTCACTGGTGGGAACGTCTCAGAATTTTAATGAAGAGTTCCTGCGTCGCTCTTTAAAGACCATCCTCACCTACGCAGAAGAAGACCTGGAACTGAGAGAGACCACCTTCCCAGACCAGGTACTCTTTGTAGCAAACTGTTTTCCACTTTGTTTTCCAATTCGCCATGCCTTGTTTTATCAGGCTTTTTGTTCCTCTTTAACTCAAGCTCTGTTCTTGTTTCTTAGGTCCAGGACCTTGTGTTTAACTTGCACATGATCCTTTCTGACACAGTGAAGATGAAGGAGCACCAGGAAGATCCTGAAATGCTGATAGATCTCATGTACAGGTAGAGAACACAATAACAAACACAAATACTTGGATATGTATTTCTGAGAATTGGCCCTCTGTGTTTGTGTGCTTTCCTGTGTGACTTTTGATTGCTGTTGATATGCAGGATTGCTAAGGGTTACCAGACATCTCCAGACCTGCGGCTGACATGGCTCCAGAACATGGCTGGAAAACATTCAGAGAGGAACAACCATGCAGAGGCTGCCCAGTGTTTGGTGCACAGCGCTGCTCTGGTAGCTGAATACCTCAGCATGCTGGAGGACCGCAAGTATCTGCCAGTTGGCTGTGTCACCTTCCAGGTATGGCCACCTCTGGATTCATGTCAAAGATTGCAAATTTCGTAAACCATTTGGCACTAGAAATGCCTACTAATGTTTGTTTTTGTGCTGTGTTCTTGTTTTTTGTGCATGTGACTTCAGAACATATCTTCCAATGTGCTGGAGGAATCTGCAGTGTCTGATGATGTGGTGTCCCCAGATGAAGAGGGCATTTGCTCAGGGAAATACTTCACTGAGATCGGCCTCGTGGGACTCCTGGAGCAGGGTGCTGCCTCTTTCTCTATGGTAAGAGGGAAGGATTAGTTGAATAGATACTGACAAGAATGGGAGGTTTATTTCAGGGTTTCCACCAGCCGTTTTTGCTGGTTCGGTGTCTGGCAAGAATTTCTTTTACCGCACAAATATGAAGTTTAGTGGTCACATTTCAGTCAGTCTATGTTTCAAATGCAAGTTGATGAAAGAATAATGACCTCAAATTAGTTTGACTTTTAAATGAACAGTAACAAGTGAACAAAACAAGCAGTAACAAGCATTTTAACAACATTAGCTGCTAATAATAGGCTATTATAAAATGTCTGTAATCTGTAAAATCTGTAGCCTGTTTAAAAAAAGTCTAGGCCTCCTCTGCTGCCAACTTGAAAGCAAACACTGTGTCTTTGCAGCTTGCAGAGCACATACGACAATGCATAAACACAAATGTCCTGTTTTGGAACAGACATTGTTAAAGCTATATTTTGTACGAGTATTACTCGATATTTTGACCATCAACTTTTTAATTTATCGTTTTATTAATTTTACCAGGCAAAAAATGGTAATTACCAGCTAATCGAAACCCTGGTTAAATTATGTCCAAGTTTCTCATCAGAAGCAGTAGACTCTGTAAACACTGTGAGTGACACCTGCACTCTATAAATGTAGGCTAAGGTCTTAGTATTTTTGAGTAAGTGATGCCACCACAGTAATATTTGTCTCTCTCTCCTTTTCAGGCCGGCATGTATGAGGCAGTGAATGAAGTTTATAAGGTACTGATCCCCATCCACGAAGCTAACAGGGATGCAAAGAAGCTAGCCACTATTCATGGTAAACTACAGGAAGCGTTTGGGAAAATTGTTCATCAGGTAAACACACACACATAGATATCTAAGGTGGAGTTACGCAAGAACCAAAAAGAGACGAGTGTTTTTTTGTTGTTGTTTTTTTTATTGTCAGTCGTCTGTTGGAAAAGATCACAGTTCGATTTCATCAGATAAGATAAAATAAGATATATTTCCTTCATTCTTGTTTAAATCCAGTCGAGGGTTTGTGATTCAGGTTAAAAAATACACGGTTAGCATGCAAATATCACTCACTATGAAGACCCTGAAACTTCACACCTCAATGTTTTCGCGCAGATGCTTCTTTGTCGCACACATTATATATTATGTATTAATATATTTAATCTATACGCCAGTGTAGAAATGTTTATTTTGTCTCTGTAAGATTTATGTTAGGAAAATGCAAAGCCAACGTTGGTAACACAAAGTTTTACAAGGTCCAAAAGATTGTTAGCAACACTGATAATGTTGGTGAAAACACAAAAGTCAACCTGAAATATCCTGAGACCGTGCTGTTGTGGCCTGTACACCAGCACTCACAGACACAGCTTTGCATGATTTTATTTTGTAGCATTTTAATTACGGTGCATTTATATACTTGTCAGATACCTGGCATGCTTTATTATATCTGTGAAGTATGAAACTGAAGATGCATGATATTTGGGAAGAGAATCCAGTCATTTCTTTTCCCGAAGGCCAGCTGTGTGACTCCAAATGATGCAGTGAAGTTACAGTTTGGGTGGGGTTACAGTCGACTGGTGTGCAGAACAACAACTCTCACAAAGCCGACATTGTTTCATCTTAAATCTGTCAAGATAAGATTTAATTTTTGCTTGAGAGCAAGTGTTTTGTCTGAGATGCATTCTGTCTTCCAGTTTGGCAGTTTTTTAGTCTGGCTTTACGTTAGTCTACTCTCCCCGCTGTAACATCACTTTTTGTGCGAGTATGTCGGGGTGTATGTGTGTTGTCGTTCACATGTCCTGTATTCTCTTTGTCACACAGAGTACTGGCTGGGAGGTAGGTGGCTAAACGGTTCCTGCTTGGCCCTGCTCATGTTGTTTATCTTTTGTATTTTTATTTTTACATTTTCTCATCTTTTTGTTTGCTAGCCGTGGGCGTTCTTTTGCTCTCTTTGCTTTGTTATACACATCCAATCCATTAACATCTGCAGACAATGTCAACTGTCTGCCCCCACTGTGGACGCTCGCTGCATAAGCAGCAGCGCCCTCGCTGTTTTCCTCTCTCCTCCCACCTCTCACTGTGCCAGAGGAGCTTGTTTTATGTAACTCGACAGTGTTGGCAGGCTGTGCATGGGAGCCACAGTGTGTGACACTAATGACAAACATCTCAGTGAATGCATCACCTGCACAATCTGCACTCAACCCCGTTCCTCATCTTCTGTCTGTCTGCTGGCGTGTCAGTCAGAACACTCATCGACTGCCGCTGGTCGTCTCATCTCATCTTCAACCCCAGGGCTCGATTTCAGTGCACCGTTTTTATTTTTAAGAGTATCTTTAGCCTCTTTTTCATGGGTCATTCCACACTCACACAATAAATGAACTTTTTGATCACACAATGTTGCAATCCTACATTGGGTCGACGCTGGAACCAAATTCCCGAGGCAGTCCTTTTTTCAAGAGGGTTCATCTCACAGTAATCTCAGGATTACTTGATTTATCCCCTTTGATTTCGATAAGTTCTTATTGTTGCCTTTCTTTCCATAGTTTAAACTAAATCGACCCCTGATATATTTTTTTCATTCATTCTTTTTTTAACAGTATTAACCTTTGAGTTCTCATAGTTTGTTGCATGTGATGGACAGAGCACTTTTTGTTTTTCCTTTAACTGCACTCAGAGTGCATGGTGTGTTTCTGAGGGACTTGGATCCTTTTTTCTCATTTTGTCTTTCTGACTTTTTCTCATACTTGTCTGCCTTTGCATGGTCTGGATCCTCCACAATGAGTTTCTGTTCAGTAAACATGTTTTTGTTGTTGGTGATGATGCGTTCTTTTTGTGTTAGTTTATGTTTTTGAACTTCTATGGAGGAACCCAATCCTGATTAAAATTTGTTCTGTTTTCTCCTTTTTGATTACCCTGGTTGCTGACCCTTCCTTCCCACTTAACTTAATTGTGTCTTGTGGTAAGTTTCTTAGTTCTCAGGGCTTCTTCAATTTCTGCTTGAAGTTCTTTTTATATCAAATGATGATGTAGAACTACATAATTGATATCTTTATAGAATTGCTCCAAATTTCAGTTACCAGTGATCGCTCACTGACACATTTTCCATTTCAATTTGACACGTACACACACATTACGCATACACTCCTGTTCTTAAACACACCCGTGTCAGACCTGCTGTACGTCGTCTTTTCCCATGTAGAGGAACAGAAGTGTGGGTTTTCCATTGTTGAATGTTCAAATGTCTTGAAATACAATGATGACGTTGAGTTTAGGCAGGTGTTTGTGTGAATTTTGTTGTGGACCGGTTTCTAGTTGACTGACTAATTGAAAACTGGGTATTTTCTTCTATCTTTTTCTGGTCATAACTTCTTGTGGCTGATTTTTGCCATCTAGGTTTGGTCATAGCATTCCTCTCTGAAATATTCATCTTTGAGTTTGACATTTTTTTCTCAATTCTCAACAAAAAAATTATAGTTATACCATATATACATACTGAATGTGTATGATGCTGTATGTCATGCCTGCATTTCCCAGCAGGACTGTTGTTATTAACAAGTAAATATATGGATGATGATTTAGAAGTTGCTGGCTTTTTGTCTCACCCCTCGATTCCACCGGGTGCGGCGGTGTTGCAGTCGCCAGAGCTTTGATTTGACCAGACACACAGTCCGTTTCCACCTAAAATATATGCCTGGTTTGTTTTTGACAGAAGCTGTGCCAAGAAGCACAGAACAATATTAAACCAGCAACAAGTCGACACAGGAGCGGTGTAGAGCTTCTGGTCAATTTTCAAAATGAAACACTGTGCTGACTCCCAGCATCGTATAGCTATAACATCATCACATCAACGTTAATGATAAACACTTTTAAACAGGTTTGAAATAATGAGGAGGATGAATATATTATCCATGTTGTTCATAACTGGGACTTAACTGTACTAACTTTGTCTGTAGGTTACAAGACCAAAAATCAAAACAGACAAAAAAGAAACCATTTAGCTCTGAAGCCTAGCGTGGTACCATCACATATAACAAAGAAAAATGACCAAATCAGGAAGTTGAGACAATCAGATACAATGCTCTGCTTCTGAAACTCTCCTGGCGGAGTATGAAGTCCAGAGAATGGAACAAAACCGTGTCGGAGCCATAACCCGACACAGCCGGCGGTGGACTATAGGGGTCAGACTGGCTTAATAGAAATGTCATTTACATATGCCTGTACATATTGCTTATCAGTGGGCAGAGTAAGCTGCATTACAAGTCTTATCTACAGTGTCAGCTTTGCGGATTGTTTAGATGATGAAACTCACTGCAGCCGTTTAACTGTCATCTCTGAGTGAACTGCATGTTTTTCTTCCTCCTCCTTTGACAGTACAGTCAGAAGTGTTTGTTGTCACTGAGCTACCGTGTTATTTTTATGTTGAATTTCCCTTCAATGGAAAAAAGAAAAGCCGTTTTTGGTTGTAAACATTATTGTGTTTCACAGTGAGTCGCAGTATGTACAAACCATGATGATCAGAAATGACCGCCTTGAGTTACCGTTGTAATAGTTTAGAGTTCTTCATCTCTATCTGGAGTCTGATTTGGATCTTGACTTTTGACCTTGAGTTTCTTCCTTTACACCGTTTTTTAAAGCAGGACGAAAATAATAACACATTCAAATATGAATCGAATTGAATCCTGATCTGCTCAGAGCTAACATTTGTTTTACTCTGTTGGCAGGACGGGAAGAGGATGTTTGGTACTTACTTCAGAGTTGGATTTTACGGTTCGAAATTCGGTGACCTAGACGAGCAGGAGTTTGTGTACAAAGAACCGGCCATCACAAAGCTGGCAGAAATCTCCCACAGACTCGAGGTAAACAAAGAAATATATCATCAGATGATCTATTTGGCAAATAGGATCCAGTTAGAAAATGATTTTACAGATTTAAAACAATTTCAGATCATGATACCAATGCATTTCACAACGTAAGTGTAGATTTTCATGACATAACAGTTTTGATTCCAAAATATTATATAAAATATTTTTTTAAAAGATGTTTGACGTTAGTCTTCTGATGAGAAACTGTGTGTTTGCTCTCAGGGTTTCTATGGAGAGCGATTTGGAGAGGACCAGGTAGAAGTCATCAAGGACTCCAACCCAGTGGACAAGTGCAAACTGGACCCAAATAAGGTCAGTGATGGCAGAGCGTGTGCTTCTGTATCCAGATGAGAGATTTTAATCACAGCATCCCTTTTAACTGAAGAAACACTATCTAAAAATGCTCCTCTTTCTGCAGGCGTTCATCCAGATCACATACGTGGAGCCTTACTTCGACACATATGAAATGAAGGATCGCATCACCTACTTCGACAAGAACTACAACCTGCGACGTTTCGTCTACTGCACCCCTTTCACCCTGGACGGGCGAGCCCATGGGGACCTGCATGAGCAATTCAAACGCAAGACCATCCTGACCACATCGCACGCCTTCCCTTACATCAAGACACGCATCAACATCATCCACAAAGAGGAGGTGAGGAGACGTTGAAAAGACAAGAGATGTTATTCTGACAAACCTTTAAAGCAGCTGGTATAAAATGCTCTGATTCTTCAGAACATTTTATTCATTAGAATAGACTTGCAGTACATAATAATGATAATCATAATAAATAATGTTTTTTTTTTAATTTAATGCAAAAAAAACCCCAAAAACCCCACACAGCTCGTCTGTCAGTTGAACAGTGACTTTCTGGAGGTTCAGTGTCCATAGAAGAGAAGACTCTAATTCTCACTGTGCAAATTGAAACCTGATCACCAAGAGCTCTCCTCTCTCCTTTATTTCCAGATTATATCCACACCCATTGAAGTGGCCATAGAGGACATGCAAAAGAAGACCCAGGAGCTGGCCTTTGCCACTCACCAAGACCCCGCTGATGCCAAGATGCTGCAGATGGTCCTACAGGGATCAGTGGGTACGACCGTCAACCAGGTAAAGATATTATCGCTCTTCATTCTTTGTAAAACTGAAATAGGTTTTGGCACGAAAGATGACGGAAAAAAAATGATTACAAACATGAGATCATTTCTGGAAAAGTGTTCTGATAAATAAAGATCGTGGCTGGATGATCAAATGAACTTTGATCCTCAGGGTCCTCTGGAAGTGGCTCAGGTGTTCCTGTCAGAGATCCCCAGTGACCCCAAACTGTACAGACACCACAATAAGCTACGACTCTGCTTCAAAGACTTCACCAAGAGGTATGGACTCCACGTGATGGTTTAAACATCTGGGAAAGGGTTTCTGTGTCTTCATTTTGACAGGTCTTAAGAAGTGATTGGATTTCGTGCTTTGCTGAAGTTTGTCTAAAAATAACACATTTGAACCCACTTCTCCTTGTGCAAGAACATGCTCAAATTAGACATAAAGGCATTAGAGTCACAAACATAAAGCCACCAGTGAATCTGTTCTGTATTCACATCAGAAAAATGCTCTTAAATTCCATTTGTAATGGTCTTAAAAAAGTCTAAAATGTAACTTGTTGAAACCTGCAGGAACCCTGTGTGAAGAGAATAGAATAAGACTGTGTATAAGCCGACGCATCTATAGAATAGTGTGTAAGTAGGTCCGATTTTACACGCTAGTACTTAATGGAGTTTGAATCCCGCTGAAGGTGTGAAGACGCCCTGCGTAAGAACAAGAGCCTGATTGGTCCGGACCAGAAGGAGTACCAGAGGGAGCTGGAGAGGAATTACCACAGGCTGAAGGAGGCGCTGCAGCCCCTCATCAACAGGAAGATCCCTCAGCTTTATAAACCTGTCCTGCAGGTCAACTCACACAGGTAGGATTAACCTGAACCACTCTGTTTGAGTGTGAGAGGGGGATACGTTTTAGATGAGGAATTAAACCAGCCTTTGTTTTTGCTTCTGTAAAAATCACGCAGCAAACGGACAGCTTGACAAGGTAGTTTTCTGATTTTTTTTTCATTTTGTTTTGTGATGCTGTTTTGAGTCTTCATGATCTGTACTGGAATATTTCTGCAATATCAAGGTAGTGTTGGAGAAAGGTCAAATGAATCAGCAAATGGTAACTAAGTACAGTCCATTTTTAACCAGTTCATAAATAAGTCGATGTGTTTACAAGTTGAAGGTCCAGTGTGTAAGATTCAGGGGGATCAATTAGCAGAAATAACTCATTGAAATCTCTAACTATGAATTCCTGTTTTTTGTTTTAGTCCTTTACAAACAGGGAGCAGGACGTCCTCCACAGAGCCCAGAATGAGTCAGCCAGGCTCTGGCTCTAAAGAAGGCCTTTTGCTTTCTCTTTAATGCTAAAGTGATGGCAATCATAGGCCATGCTTAGGAACAGAGGGTTAGTCAGTTAGCTGCAGTCTGCCAACTCACCACTAGATGCCTCTAAATCCTACACACTGGTCCTTTTAATGTAAAAATCCTCTAAACCTACACATTCATCATATTGCATGTCGGTAAGATGAGCTCATTTTTCACATTCTGTGGTCACATTTGGTGGAGAAAACATGACACATTTTAACTTCCAGAATCGCTCTCGCTCTAGAGCTGCAGACATCGCATGATTCATTGTGTTCACGGCGACATGTTGGCAGGAAAGTATGGATTTCAGGTTGTCAGAGTACACTGCACAATTCCAGTGATCCTCAAAGACACGTCCACGCTTTGAGAAAATCAATGCTCAGCTCTGCGATACGAACGTATGAGAGGCACACAGCGGGGCGGCACATCTGACCTCCACGTTGGCTTTGTGTATCTGCAGCAGGTGAAGACGAGCTGCAGCCGTGGCGTTTGTGGTTGACCTCTTAGATCTGTACCTACTGCAGACAAATCACACAAATCTTTGCATTCTGTAACGGATCTGATCAGTATTTTAACCAGCTCTGGTCGAAATGTGCTGTAGGTCTACTCTCATTTTCAGTCGGCTTCAATATTCCTAGAATAATACAGGAGAAGAATACGTCTTTGATTATGTTCTGTTTGAATTGTCTGTCGCCTGAATGTTGTGTTTTTCTTTACATAAATAAATAATTCCACCGTAAACTGATGCAGGAAAGGCTCAAATTGAATCATAAAAACCACCAGAATGCAGAAAATCAAGCGCTTGAGGACTTCCTGACCCCCGCTTAATGTTCAGATGAAACCTACAGCTACTGGAGCTCTATAGCCACAGTTCCAATTGTAAATGGACATAGAAACAAAGCCGCCCCTAAGTAAAAATGAATGATTTGGATGTCATTTCATTTCATTGCCCGCAGCCACTCTGTTCATCCTAAAAAAAAAATCTCATTTCAACCTCAAAGAGCTTAATTCCTTCTTTTTTTCTTCTTCTTCTTCTTCTTCTTTTTCCAGAGATTCCTTCAGCAGGATGAGTCTTCGCAAGCTTGACATTTGAAGATGAAGATAACACAGATACACACAAGAGAAAATTGCAATATTAATTTATTCGAGTGTAAATAGGGGTCTCTCTTCAAAGTCGGTCAGTGTTTCTGAGAGCGTGCTAAAAGAAAGGCTACAGTGTCGCAGCTTGGTACGTCATTCCAGTGTCTTAATTTGTTTACAGACGAACTGTTACGCAATCAGAGGGACGAACGAACAAGTGGATCTTAAAGATTAAAAGGATACCTTGTCATTTAGACTTTCTCTCTGTTACACAAGGCAACACATTTATTTCCCCTGCTTTATTTCATAAACCGTATCATCACGTTCCTTAAACAAAAGCTGCTGCCTGTGACGAGCTCCAGAACATCCCTTTATTGGTTAATCAAAGTGCCAAAACCCTTCTTTTCTCCCCCGACCAGAGTTTTGAAGAAGTGTGTGCAGAAGAGGTGTGGTTTTTAAAAGTCAAGGTGTCTTTTTAATTGAATAAATGTACGATGTGTCAAAAACCTGTATTCTATTTCATGTGTGCACTTTTTTATTACGGTGTAGCAATGCATTTTACAACTTGAAAGTTTATGTAATTCAAACCGGGGGAGGGGGGGGCAAAAGTGAAAACATGCAAAAAATTGTACCATTATTTATCATGATGCTTTATCATTTTTAGTTTAAGCGACAATGTTTTAAAGTTAGGTACTTTAAACATCCTTGTATAATTTTATGTAGTTTTGTTTTGTTTATTTTAAATATTTTACTAAATAAATATTTTAATGTTCAGTTGGCGTGTGCTGTGATTTTCTTCTCACTAAATGTCTTTTTGTTGATGTAAGATTAACGTGGTGTCGGTAACGAACAATGGCAGCGACAACAAAAAAGAAGAAACTCACTGGTTGCGACAGTGAAACCTAAAATGGCTTAGGTAAAAACTTTATTGCTTATTGTGTGAATTACAGTGGAATGAGGTACAGATTAAACTCGACAGACACAACACACTTATCAAGGCTGGTGACATATTGAACCAATCTGTAAGCACAAGTAACAACTGAATACGGCCCATAATATAATGTATAAACATCAAAACAGCTTAATTAGAACTGATTTAATCCCTGAAACCATATATCTAAACCATCGAACTTTTAAACACTGCTGTAGAACCTGAGAGAAACAATCTCATCTTTACAGATCTATATTTTAATAATGTAATAAGTTACGACCCGGACTCTCTTACAAGCATCTGACATGGAGGTTTAAAATGACAGAACACACATCCGAACGCAGAACAAGCTTTGAAAGTTACATCCTGATTTTTGTGTAAACACTTGAACTTTATTTTTAGCAAACTGACCGTGAGAGACATGTTCTCTCACACGTCAGTGAGAAAACGTGACATGTGACGCGGGAGAACATGTTTTCAACCAGCATGGATAGAATCTAGTTTTCGAGGCCAGATTTGATGGAATGCGTCTGCAGGGCAAGACATTTAGAAGGCAGAGCGTAGTGAGGCGAGGAGTTCATTTTAATTTAAAGCCAGAAGTTTCACTTGGCTCAGCTACACTTGAAATGCAACGTGTGAAGATGAGAAGCAGTGGGATGTGCAGTAGCGATCGTCTTTTGTTATTACAGTATTAAGTCTGCCCCTGTGCGCGCTAAATTCTTGTCTGATTACTGTTAAACTGGTTTGTGAAACTGTTTAATGAACTTCTTAACTTATTAACAGATACATCCTGTGAAAGAACAAGTAGAGAAACAACTGCAGAAATGTCTGGTTTGCACATTTAAATAGATATGTTATATATTAAAAAGTGTTAAACTTGACCTGATCATCTACTAAGTACACTTTTAAAAGTTAAAATGGGATGTTCCTTCTTGTTTCAGTATTAACAGTACCATAAAGTCTGTAGATATTAGTTAATATTTGTGTTTTATGTATGTATTTGTTGTAACTGTTACAAGTCGGTCCACTCCAGGCGTGATATAAAAACGTGTTCATATTTGTTTATGAAGACCTCAGTAAAAGGACTGTTTGGTGAGGCTGGTAGGAGAGGTGAGGTTTTTCTGACAAACTGGACAAAATATTTGTGCTGCTCCTCTTCTAGTCTATTCTCCAATACAGCACTACTATACTTTCCTGCAAATGACAAGACAGAATACAATACAATATAGGAAAACTTTCAGCTAGGAAAAATGGACATCCTCCAAAAGAATATTTTGCATTTTCACTCAATGAAATTTTAGTTCAAAAGTGCTTTTCCAAAGTGTAAAAAAAGAATGATACAAACCAAACAGAAAATATCAAAACTGGACAAACTACTGACTGTCGAAGGGAATTAAAGCCAGCGTTCAACAAAGAACATGACCTAAAGCAAAAACGACAGAGGCCCCTGTACTGAGTTCACAGAGGTATTAGAATCTAAAAAATACAAATTAAAAAAAAGGGGCCTAGTCATCTGGCACCTAGAAAATTAAATGCCTATTTTAGGATTTGTAAAATATGACTTTGACCCAAACCGGTTCACAGACATCTCTGAGGTGAGACCCTGCATACGAATCCATAAGAAGAAGAGACTTTGACACCCGGCTGTTTTCATATAGCATCGGTTCTTTAGTCATTTCAGTTCAATATGGCCGACACAGTATTTTTGGCACCGTTTATAGTTTGAAGGGTGTGCCGCTGCCAAAACGCCTGACAGGCTCAACCCCCCATGAGGGCTGGTCTTTGTTCAGGTCAGTGTCCCGGTTCAGGCATCCGTCTGTAGAACAGCAGGTAAGGAGTCGAAGAGGATGACGTCTCAGGAGAGCAGGCTTGCAGGAAGTCCTCCTCCTCAAACAAACGCACCTCAGAGTCATCAAACAGCATCCATTTGCCCTCGTATTCCAGCAGGCTGCTCACTGCCTGCTTCTCTGAGGCCTTGGCCGTGGACGTCTGCTCTCCTTCAGCGTCAGGCTCCTTTTTAAGTCCAGCTTCAGTATTTTGGCCCGCATTACCGATGGTTTTCCTCCGTTTGGATCCCTCCGTTGTCCCGCTGCTGACTGCTTTATCTGCATGTTTGTTTCCGAGGTCACAAGCAGACAAACTCCTCTGGCCCCCCAAGAGTCCGACCCCGCCCTCTGACAGCTTCTTGCCTCCCGTTTTAGCCAAGCTAGCAGCTCTCTGTCCTCTTGTATTCAGACTGAAAGACACCTCTCCATCGTCATAGTCCAGCACTTCATCTTTCACTTGCGTGTCCGCTTTACTTTCCTCTTCCTCCTCGGTTTTTGTTTCGTCCCCCAGACAGAGCTTCACGTCTTTCAGATCAGACATGCGGACGAAGGCGGTGTAGTGGCCGCTGCTGATGGTGACGCCGCTGTGCATGACCACAGCGAACAGCTGATACCGCTGGCCTTTAGCTGAGCGACGTGTGCACCACTCCTCCAGAGACAGAGTCAGAGGGGTCTGTAAGGGGGTGTTCACTTTAGACAGGCCAGCGTACAGGTCCAGTCTGCAAAGAAGAACACGGGTAAATGTTAAATACAGCTTGAGAATTCAATGAATATGTTTGGAAAAGTAATATATAGTTTAAACTTTTTGTTTCAAATGTATTGTTTCTGAGTAAGACACGCAGCGTTTTTGTACCATTTCCTTTTTTACCAAACAGGAGCAATGAGCTTTCCCCCATCGCAAATGTGTTTTAACAGAGGTCTAAAAAAAAAAAAAAAAAAGGAGCGAAAATTGATTGATTGATTAACAAAACCGAGCCACCGGTTTCCTCTGAAGAAATAAATGCGGTCATCAACAATGAAGAAGCTGTCTCTGGTATGTCATGAGCCTGAGTGTACTGACAGAGCGTAGAGAAAACACTACAAGATAAACTCACTGTAAGCAGGAAAAATGACTTTTAATCCATTTGAATGAACTCACTCTAAACTGTTGGCAGAGAAGCGCTTCAGGTGAATGGTGATAACTTCAGGAGTCTTGTCAAACATCAGACTCCTCTCGGCCTCGGTGTAATGATGGCAAGTCTCGCAGAAGTACTTATCCTCCCCGACGATGCGCTCCACTGAAGCAAACTGAGCAATGGCCCAGTTCAGAGTCTTCAGCTCTGGTTTAGGGTCTGGAGACACTGGAAAATTATGTTGATTTATTTTTAATTAAAGCTTATTATTTTCTGTCATAACTGGTCTATAATGGAAAAGTACAGATTGTCACATGAGTTCCTCTTCTCATTTTTAGGAAAAAAACACAAACAAAAAAAAAAAACCTAACAATGGCTGTAACAAAGTCATTTGTGTGAATGGACACGTGCAATGTGCAGTTTTCTTTTGTGTTAATTTAATTTACATTGTCAGCTAAAACAAAATGTTTCAGTGTTTTGTTGTTTTCACTCACTGATGTTGGACAAACATTTTATCGTTATAATTGTTTTGAATGTTCTTCCTCTGGATTCGTGAAATGTTTTGCTGCTTGGAGTGATTGTGGTTTTAAACGACTCTTTATGGTCAGAACATGACAGACAATCATCTGCTTTCTCCAACTTTCACTAAGCACCAAAAATCAGCCTTTAAACTAGAAAGAAATAATGATATGGAATTTTCATGAGTCACAATAATTATTATGAATAATTGTCAATGAATCACAGTAATATAAACATTTTATGACTATGCGGATCCATAATCGTGCCTCAATGTGCGCCGTTTCTTTGTAACTGTGACATCAGTGATATCTTTGTCATTTAAATAATAAAGATCTGAGTAGTAAGTGAATAAATGCTCACCATCAGAGAGGTCATCAGGGCTGCTGGGCTGGTCCTCAAGGACAGGGACACTGATATCCTGGAAGTCCTCTCTTCTCTCTGTGAAGCTCTCGCACTCCAGACAGCGAGTCCTCAGAACCAGCTGACCCTGGAACATGCGCTCCATCAGGTCCAGACCGCCTGAAAACAATAATGACAGAGAACGAGAAATGAGTGAGCCATCCTTCATATAATACATCATGTCTGTAGGAACATCAGAGTCATACAGGTTTAAAGAAATTAAATTTAAGACTTTTAAGACCATTATGAATGCAATTTAAGACCCATAATATACCCATTAATATCTAAAATCCCCAACGTCTTATTGCTGAACTTTCTTTGAGCTGTCAGCATCACTTCATGATCCTGACTCGAATCAGTTGAAACTGATTGTTCTCTCTTACAAATTGCTGCTCTCACCGTCATTTTTCACTGCCATCTTCTCTTCAGCCGCTGTTTCCAGCGTTTTCTCTTCACTGGTCTTCTCCTTCTCCTTCAGATCCTGCTCTGCTTTGCTTTGGTTCTTCCCAGTAGTTGAGCTGATCTTTCCCACGCTGCGAAACTTTGAGAAGATACTCGGCTGTTTCCTGGACGGCCTAAGCCAGCCCAGCTTCACTCTCTTCTTTCTCTTCCCGTCCGTCTCTTTAGAGGCCTTTTCACTGTCACTACCTCCTTCCTCCTCCTTGCTCGGTTTCTTCATCCCCTCATCATCTCCCTCCTCCTTGCTCGGTTTCTTCATCCCCTCATCATCTCCCTCCTCCTCTCCATCTTTGTTCTGGGTGTGATCTACTGTGATGTCGCTGGAGGACTTTCTTTTGGAGCAGGCAGCCGCTATATTTTTACTCTCACTGGTTTCTTCAGCATCAGATTTCTTAGACTTGACAGACTTGGGCTTCTTTTTGGCATTTCCCACCTCAGTGTCACTCTTTCTTTTGCCGCTGACTTGGCCGTCGTCCTCTGTGGGAGTTTTGGATTCTGACACAGAGCTGCTGCTGTTTTCCACTTTCATCTCCAACATTTCATTATTCTCCTTTTCTACATCCTGCTCCTTCCTGATGGTGTCACAGGCCTCCTGAATATATCCCAGGATGCACTGCAGCACCTCCTGGGCATCATGCTGAAGGTAGCCTTCATACATGGAGTTCAGCTGTCTGCATCACACAGAGACAACACAACATATCAACTGATGAAACACTAACATGATAATTATGGTTAATGAGAATTACGACAAACTAAAAGTGAAAAAATAAATGTTAACTGAAATAAGAAAAAAACATTTCAAAAACAGGAAAACTAAAAAAATACCACAAACACTGCAACACAAAAACAAATCAAAATCACAAATAAAATCAGCTTTTTCCTCAATGTTATTGGTTCATGATGTACAATAATGGTTTTATAAATCATATTTGATATTATGCATTCTTTCATCCTAGTTTTTTCAGCTTCTACAAATCAAGGCTTTTTTCACAATACCTGAAAAACTAAACCTAACACTAAAACTAAATGCTGACTAAACTAAAATTTGTCATTTCCTCAAATTAAAATAAAACTACATTGTAATCATAAAACCAACAAACTAATGAAAATTTAACACTATAACAGCTCTGGTCAGTAAATCTAACATACATGACTTACTGACTTTTAATGCGAGTATAAATTGAAAGCCTTTGTTTACTTGACTGTTATTTAAAATGAATAATTGTAAATATGCTTCTTTGGAACTGTATGAATTTGAGAATAGATATAACTTTAAATGCTCCAGTGATTACCTGAGTGTGTGGAGGATTTTACGAGGTGGTGTAGCGAGGTCTCCTTCGCTGAAACTGTCGGGGTTGAGCAGGAAACTGGACTGGAGCTGCTCTACTGACGTTATCAGGCTGTTGAAGCTCCCAAGAAGTTCAATATGAGCTGGAATCGGCTCAATGACACCTTCATTCTGGTAAGACAACAGATGATGAATAAAAAACACACGACTATAAATAGCTGAAAGGTAAATGGATGTCTTCGATTGAGCCTATTCTCTGGTCAACTAAAACAAATCATCTTAGACCCACAACAACAGGAACATCTGTACAATGTAACGGTCTAAAATAAAGATTGCAAGTGTAACACGAACCTCTTCACTTTTATCAGCTTCTTCCTTTGGTTTGTCTTTCCTTTTTGAGTAGTTGTAGAGTTTCTTTATGCCTTCTCTGAGTCCTGGGCAGTAGTACAACACCTGCAGGACAAATTACACATTGCAAGGATTAGTCTCAAAACATTAACTCATTTTTATGTTGTTTACTTTAAAACAAATTAATCTGCAGTGAAAATAAAAAGGCTTTCTAAATTAGGAAAGAGATATATTAGTCCAAGAGATATATTAGTGTCACTGTAATCCTTGGCATTTTTCCTTTACAGAGACAAAAATAGTTCATTTTTAAAAATACCCAAGACATTACTGTCCCCCAGTGATGAGACAACACATGATCACGATGTCAGTGTGGTATCCATTTATAGTACAAGTGAGAAGGTAATGCAATACTTTAAAGTTTCCTGCTTGCTTTTTACGGCATCTGATATTACATTATTCTCTGAGCAGTGGCCTGAAGAAAGAGGGATCATACGTGTATCATTTTCTCACTGCAAGGTGAAAAGTCTTTCTAACTCCTTACAAAGGGTGAAATACAGTCCTGAGATTTAAAGGCAGAGAATCACTGTCTGAACAGGTGCTGCAGGGGCAAATGTGTGATACAGCCTCCAGTGTCTGTTTGTCTTTTTACAACAACAAACCAATACTGATAAACCACAGAGAAAATTTAAAAAAACAACATGAAATTTGTCAAAGTGAGAATGTCACTACCATGGTTTTAATAGTCACATTTATTTCATTTGGACTTTCCTTCCCTTTTCATTTGAATATTAATTAGTTTTACAAGCAGGTTTGCAAGTTTAGTTTTTTTTTTTTTAATTCTCAGTGCTTAATGTAGTTTTTACTAGTGTCAGTTTTAATCTTTTTGTAATATGGGGTATTCTGGATCTTTTTTTTTGTATATCATTTTATTTCAGTTAAAGTTTTCAGTGTTTCACTGACGATAATCGCGGCCACTACTCTGCATTTTAGTCGTTCTACTGCTAAACTTGCCAGATGCTTTTTTTAAGATTTCCTTTGCACAAGAATATAACTTTGTAAATGACCGACCTGTAAAACACTGTTCAAATAGCAGGTGTTGCCCAGGTTGTTGAGCCCCACAAACGGCACAAGGTTGTCCCTGTTGTCAGGTGGCAGGAGGAGACCAGGTGAGACTGGACGTGGAGAAGGACCAGGCACCACCTGATCACAGCTGCTGAATGATAAAAAAAACACTGCATGTTAATACAACACTGGTTCAGATTTAGAAGACACATAAGCTTCAGCTCACTCTGTACCAGTCATAAAAATACAATTAAGTCCAAGCAATCTCACAACTGTCATTCTGTGATATAATTAAGAACAACAGATTCAAAAGAATCTGAAGTGCAGGGAGGAATACTTTCACAGCTGCGCTATAAATACTAATGCTGTGTAGGCATTCAGGCAAAGTCAAGATTATTCTGGAAATCTTTCTTGCTCAACAAAAATTTAAAGACGCAACCTGTTAGAGAAACTTCATTACCGTAATCCCTAGGGGGAATTCATAAGTCATTAAGCTCAAGAAAAGACAAGACAGAAAAATAAAATCAAACTGAATCGTAATTATTTAATATTTATTTATCATGCTATATATTTATTGTGTATAGTCATATATGGCATGTAGCTTTGGTAAAGGAAACTATTTTTGAATCATGCTTTACCTCACCATGAATCAATATGTAGTGCTTTGAACTTCAATGACCCCGAACACACACAGACTTACATTGCCTCAGGTTCCTCTGTTTCCACTGTTTTGGCTTCATCTGCCTGAGGATCAGAGAAGTCCAGAGCCCGTTTAGTTTCTTTCTTCTGGAAGAACTTCAGAGATAATTTACTTTTCTTGATGGGGCTCCCCAGCGCCGCCACAACATTTTCACCCTGCAGGCCTGGCATCTTTTTTTTTTTCTACCTTTAGGGTGTTTGGTTTTGTCCGTCTACAGAGATGCAACAGCGCCGCTCACTGGCAAAGAGAAGAAACAGAAAACAAATTCTGTGGGCGCCATAAGAGTTCAGCAAGAACGAAAGTACGCAGAGAAGTTAACCATGTCCACCGTGTTCAGGCTTACTTTAAGGGCCAAACGTTACTTAAAAACACGATTTATTAAGTCTAACCCAATAACCGACTGAACGCGACATTATGTAATACTAACAGGTTAGCCGGCTAACGCTAACTTACTGGTGTTTTCATTGTCCGCCTCAACGTTTGAACAGGAAAGGGGTTAGGTTATCGACTGTTATCTTTGTGGCGTTAGAAGCTAGCGACCGTTAACTGCGATGTAAGAACATAGCAAACACGAACCGGAGTTACTGAGCACTTCGCAGACAACACAACGACTAAACTGGGTCAAAACGGTGTGGTGCGGTGAAGAAGTGGGAGGAGAAAATAGGAAACACGCCGCTCTAAACTGTTCATTTCAACAAACCTTAAGAGGGATTATCAAATTCCGGCCGTGTCTGGAGCATTTGTATGCTTACCCGAAGAAGTCATTCCCGATTGGAGAAGAGTATATTTCACAGAATATCCAACCTCACAGCCATTTGGAAATTATTTGACAATTCGGACGGTGCCGCAGAAGTTGGCGCTTTTTCCTTCTCCAAGACCCGCTGGCTGCTCTGCCGCCGGTGTGACGCCGGATCGATATCAAAATACCCAGCGGAAATGCTTAAATAATGACGACCTGTGCCATTGAACGTATTTTCGATCTACATGTGTAGTGTGCAAATGCACGTAGATGTTTGTAAAATTATACAAACGGGAATACGTATACGGCAAATCACAGGCTTACAGTAGGACACCTATTGACAGTAGGCCCGTCTCGGAAGCCATTTTTGTAGTCCTTTTCTAAGCAGCATCAAGGTCGAAAGTAAACCGGAAATGGTAGCTACAGAGTCCCTTCAAATTAAAAGTATGTTTATGTACCAGTATGTGTGCATTGAAATGAATCTTCCACTTTTTTCAATTAATGAATAAATCTTCTTCAGGTGTGTTATGGCTAACTTGCACTCACAGATCTTACTGCATCAATGTGCAGTAATAGCCTATATATTATTCTGAAATGGGCACATTTCGGTACTTTAAGTATATTTTGATGCTAATTTGGTTACTTAAGTAGGGTTTTCAATGCCGGATTTTTACATGTGACAGGACATTTTTGTACACTTTCACATAAGTAAGAGATCTGAGTACTTCCTCTACTGAAAGCTGTAGCTACTTCGTCTTCAAATTGCCTGCCGACCTTTATTTTGAAGACATAAACGGAAGTCTGTATTCTGTGTAGCTTAATAACCATCATTTACACGGAGCTCATCCCTAAAAAAATAGGTTTTTGCGGTGTTTTGTCTTCGCAAAACGCGCGTCACAACGTTTAGTTCTCAGTCTATTGAATTTATGTATAGAAACACCTTTTCAATAGATAAATATCAGCAAATAAAACTGTTCGTCGCCATAGACGAGTTAAAAGCTGTCGTTTTACTGTGTTTTACCAGCAGGGGGCAACACTGTCCGTGGAAATGGAGTTAAAAGTCTTCAGCATCATTCCTTCCTTCACTAGAGCATCTCCTCATCTGACAGTCAGCAGAGGCTTTCCTTCCACGGTTTTAACGGTAAGATGTTGTTTACGTTTTCTCTGTTTTAATATCATTAACCGCGGTTGTAGCCTGTTTGGGGTTATTTGTATCAGTTGCACTGTGTTGCTGTTAATAAGGCTGAGTGTTGCTGCTGGCGTGTGTTTTACGATAAGGGGAGGATCGTAGATGTGGGATGCAGCGTAAAAACCCAGGTGTGTCGTTTCTCCTTTGCCAGAATAAGCGTTTGTCAATAAGATGGTACGTAGTGTATGCAGGACGAACCGCCGCCGCTGCCGCCGCCTCTGCCGCCGCCTCTGCCGCTGCCGCTGCCGCTGCTGCAGCAGAGGGGCTGCTTGGTCAGCAGCAAAGATGCATCGATGGACATGAGCTTTAGCTTCCAGAATCCACTAGGTTTTCGGGGCTTTTGGATCAAGTGATGTTGCAGTAATGGTGCTGATACAGGAGATAGTGGATGGGGGTAATTTGAATTTACAGGACTTCCTGTGGGGCTGTAGCCTTAATTTCCAGTCAGGGTGGATAGAGCCACAACATGCCTTCACCGTCACTTTCCTCAGCAAATATCAGTAAATATTATCTGTAATCTCCAACTGTGTTGGCTTTCAGAGTAGGCTATTTTTAGTTCACTGAGTATACAGTATCAGAACATCATATCCTACTCTAATGGGTTTATCACTGTGTTTAATAATACAATAGATTTCATCACAAATGTAATCCCAGCAGGTGATTCATCGAGATTTAATAAGGAGCAATAGCTGGGAGGCTGCCTTCCATCACATCTAAAACCTAGCCAGGGTTAAAAGTAGACTTAATGTTTTTCAAGTCCCCTGAAATCATTTTCTCAACCGGAGTATTCTTTGCAGAGTAATCTGAATATCTGCTGTGCGCTACACGGTTAAATCCACACAGAGCATTGTATTTGATTGGCTATTGCATTACACTCAAGATAAAACAAGATTGACAGGGCCATATAGGGAACAAGGACACATGACAACTTGATCAGATGTGAAAAATGAGATGGTGCATAAATTTAGTCCTATTCTTGTGAGACACTTCCTGAATTGTTAGAAAACAAAAGGGAAAATGCCCACTTTGTTGCATTACAACATTTCAAATACATGCCACCTCCTGGCCCATCCAGCAAGAATTTAACCCCTAACCTGCAGTAGTAATGAGCACCAGTCTCCATGCACTGAGCAGTGGAATTGGTCTTTATCAAGGCAGGCTTTGTCCCAAGAGGCTCGAAGCTCTCACGGCCGGACTAGCAGAGGTGGGTGGTGTGGCAGCTGAAAGCCCTGGCCCATGACACGAAACACCCCCTCCAGCCTCCTCTCACCGTCTCCCCCAGAAGGGGGACACTGGAGGGAAAATGAAGGCATGTTGAGCGACAGGCAATGGTGCACTCCAAGAATGAGAAGCATGTCCTGAAGTCTACTACAGTTTACCTCGCAACAACAAACCCCTTTATGCATACGTACACTTTTTTTCTCCTCCTCCTTTTGTGTGTTTTTGCAGATCAGCGGGATACAGTTTTATTTTGAACCACGTAATGAGATTCCTACAGATTAAGACATTACACAACAAATTGTCGTGGCTGTATCAAACATTAACATTAATTACTCTAATAGATTAGCAGGTTAGTCCAGTCAGTACCATGTTAGAAAGTCAGTGGCAAATTCAAATCTGTTTAATTTACATGATGGTAAAAGAGGACAGGTAGAAAATCCTCAAACTTTACAAACTGGAACCTTAAGTGTTTGACACTTTTATAAATTAATAATTGATTATCCAAATGGTTCTTAATGTTGATCATGGTTTTCTCTCGCCCCTTGTCACGTTTTGTCAAAATATGGTTAATAAAGTGTTGTTTCTGCTATAATGATGATATAATGAAGACCTTTGTTTCTGTAACACCTTTAAAAACAATCATGTGCAAAATGCTTTGACAGACAAAGCAAAAACTCAGAAGTTAATGTAATAACAGAAAGTGCAAAACCATAAGGCCAAACAAATGAAGAGATGATGAAGCTAAACTAGTTTGTTCCCTTGAAGGAGGCCAGAAAATCTCTTATATTTTACAAAAAGGTAACAATAAACAACATCAGGAACATTCTGTTAGTCTTTTTTTTATTATTATTTTGATCATCATATTGACCATCTCAGGGAAGCACTGAATTAATCCACAATATATCACTTTATCTTATTAGAAACTTACTCTGAGCTCTGAATAAAACTCATACAGGGCTGTTTTTGCACCGAAGCCTGTATTTGCTTTGCTATCCCTTCAGCTAGTTTATTTATTTTCACTGAAAACCCCCGGCAGACATCTCACACAGGCTTTGTTTAGTCAAGAGACTTATTTTTGTGTGCAAATGTGTGTGAGTGTGTCTTCCAGTGAAAGCGAGTTAATGAGGTTTGTTATGAGTGTATGCATGTGGGCATAACCCTGCATGCATATGTGCATATATCAAATGAGATTAGATCTTGGGCTGCTCATACAGTAGGACACCCTCTCTCTCTCTCTCTCTCCCTCTCTTTTTGCATGCTTTTAAGCATCTGAGCGACTCCCATTTGATGCATGCTGAGGAGGTGGGTGTATCCAGCTCAGCCGCTCTGATGTTAGGAAGCAGTAACTCTCCCATCCTACTCAGTCTGCTCTCTACTCTCCCAGCTCTCCTGTTTCAGCCGGGCTGCCTGCCCTCTGGCGTAGTACTCTCCTTTCACTCACCACAATTCATCACCATCTAGGATATATTTACACAACCTACGCAGGTAGACAGAATACTACCGGACTGAACGGTTCTCTTTTGGCTGATAGGTAGAGATAGAAGTACTGTACATTACTCTGGAAAAACCGACAAAGTGGGGATCTGTAGCTGTGCTGCTAGACTGAAGTTTCCTCTCCACTTGATTTTTTTCCCCAAAGGATACCTCACGCAGCTGCAGAGGTAAGAGAAGGATGATGTTGTCTGCACTTTTTTCTTTTGCTCTTCTCCTTTTTTGTTTCTTTTCTCATCCTGCTATCACCTTTCCCTTCTTCTTTCTTTAGATATCCCTGATTTGTTTTTTGTTTTTTTTTTTGTTTCTTTTTCTCTTGCTGTGCCACTATCACTTTCTAAATACAGTTAATTTTCATTCAATGTGGGCATTTTCTTCACAATTTAAAAAACAACCTGCAGCGGTTTACTTACATTCCAGGCATACTGAGATGAATCTTGCTTTTATCATCCTTCTCCCTGCGCTGGTTTGGTTTTTTTTTATTACTCTGAGCGTTGGGATCTTTAGCATCTGTTTGATAATCAGATGCTGCGAGGCGGACATGCACGCAAGCATATACATGTGTGCCTACGTACAAACACAGAGAGGAAATCTCTCTCTCTCTATTCTCACAGCCTCGCTATCTCTGTCTGTTTGTCTTGTATGTCTCTCTATACCCCAGTTCTCAGTTGATCCCCCCTCTGAAGCGTTTGTTAGCTGGGCCAGATTTCAGTAAATTTCCCTGCTGGCCTGACTAATGTCTTTCAGCTGGAGCCTAACATGGGCACTTATGCATACGGTTTCAATACAGACATACTGTAGTAAATACACTAAGCAAACAAGGGGTAGAGAGGAGGAAATACGTGAAGGATGGTTGTTGTTTTAAGTGATCATACATGCAGCTTTTGCTTGGTTGCCTCTTAGCGATCTGCATGCACTCACTGTGCATCTCTTTGCTTTGCTTACTAACCGTCCTCCTCTACATCTCTCTCCAGTGCAACCCCCCCCACACCACCACCACCACCACCACCACCACTGCCTCTCTCATCTCGCCTTTTTTACGGTCTGCATGCATTCACAGTTAGTCTTGGTCAGTGCTCGGCTTGCCTGCCACAGAGCATTGGACATGGTTGACTGGCTAACCACAGCTACACAACATTAGAAAGGCAAACCCTTCTTTTAACATGTGTACATGGTGACACATTGTGTGGGCTGCATTTGCTAACAATAAGAACTCTCCATGCATGCTTAGGTTAAAGGGCATGTTGCTGTTCACACATACTCACGCTATCCTGCGAGATATGGCTGACCCACATTAGCGACCGGTGTCCAGCTGTATGTGTGTTTATGTATGTATGTGTCTCTGTGTGTGTCAGTGTGATTTCCTTGGAGGTGTGGAGAGGTGAGTCATTCCAGCTCACACGGTTGTGGCTGCTAGGAGCATTCACTGTAATGATGCCATGATGTGTGATTTGCAAATTGACACTGTCTGATGAAACTGCATCCGTGAAATGTCAGTTTTTCGGGAAAAAAAAACCCCTTTAAACTAAACCGATGGATTTTTAGGTTTATTTTTAAGTCTAAATCCTTAAGTACAATAGTTTAATTAAAGTTAAAATATTAGTTTCAACAACACCAAAGTCACGAGGTTTGCGTTGTGGTAACACTGAAATGATTTGTTTCGAACTGATCTTTCAGTGACTCACTCAAAGAATGAAAACATTTGTGACTCAAGTGTTTTCACCACGTCAGGGCAGTATGCCTGTTGCATTTTATCTGCAGGAGCTGTGATTGTGATGTCTATTTTGAAGCCTTATGAATCAAAGCAGCCAAGACTCCTGCTAGTGATGAACCCATAGATTTATCACCCAACTTTCTCCACAGTATTTATCAGCCCATTGTTCTGGATTTTCACGCTGCAACATATTTTAGTTTGCTGTTTTTGCTCTCGGCGTCATTGTTTCCAGAAGCAGCGGCGTTGGCCTCAGCTTCAGAGCAAAACAAAACTAAGACTAGAGTGAATGTTTGACTGACGTTCAGCATGTGACAGCTAATTCTTTGTTTCTGCTCAGTTTGTAAATAAGCGCGTGTCTAATCTATCAGACACTTATTTACCATGGTTGTGTTTTTAGAGCTAAAAGATGGCGGCTGTTCTTTCCAACAAATCACTGCTCACTGGTGTACATGTTGAAAAGGTTTCTGGCTTTCTGTTCAGAAGACTTACCACATACGTGTTATAAAAAGAATAATGCCTTGTCCACAGTTGTAGGTGGTAGGTGATTTGAGGGGGTGTTAGGGGGGGGGTGCCATCTCCCTTGTTAACAAAATGGCCAAAATGTATCCCTCTCGTTAACCTGAGAAAATGAGAAAACCCTGCCTGAAGAAACTCTGCTGCATAAGATGTAAAAGTCTATCTGCTCATTAGTTTAATGCAGTTATAAAAAGACAGTTGTAATAAGCATGAAGGAAGTTAACTGGATAAACTAGAAGAAATTAGAAATGTCACATTTACGGCATCCTGCAACAATGTTCTTTGAGGGATGTTCATGGGTGTCTGTGTTGGTTGGTGATGTGGGAGCAGAGGGATGCTCTTATGTGTTTAACTTTACATTAAATAGATTTATAGAAATGCGCCCGTTGTGCTCTATGGGGAAAATGCTTTGTGTTCGTTGCAGTTCTGTGAGTCGCCACTGGTGGCAAAGCTGATGTTTGTGGTCAGAAATGAGTAAATGCAGATCAGAGCAAAAAGCAAATTTGAAGAAAATATAAATAGCCAATTACATGTTTGCTTATATGAGGAACTGTCAGTGTGTGCAGGGTTTTTATTTGTGTGTTTTGTATTTGTAATTGTAAAAACACCAAAGGAATTTTGCTGGGGTTAAATTTAGTGGATGCTGAATTAGCCCAGTGTAATCCTCAAGGGGAAGCCAAACCACTGGGACCCGAGCCTTAGGTAGAACCATATAGGAAAGGCTTAGCAGCTTAATCTGATGGAAAGTGTATTGAAGCACAGAAACATGCACAGACACACACACAGGGCTCCAGAATGTGTAACCACTCCACTGAGCATCTTAGGATATGGCTGCTCTTACACAGACCAAAGCAACTTAACATGCTATGTTTTTCTTCACTCGTGGCCACACACAGCGCAACACACACCGCTTATGTCGCGTTTTCCGAGTCTGTGTGATGGTCTTGATGATAATTATTCTGATTTATTATACTGAAGATAGCTGTGAGCCGGGAAACAACACAGCAGAAAACACATGGCGCAGCAGATGATTTCAACATGTGTGTGTGTCTGGCTCGTCTACAACAAAGTGCTAAAGGTTGTTTACTTTCTAAGCCGTGTGTGTGTGCGCGTGGAGTTAGCCGGTGCCAGTCTATGCCAGTCTGTGCTCTGTCATGACTGGCCGAGGGCCCAGTGCTCCCATGTGGTTCATATTCTCCAGACTTTCACAACCACTGACTCCTCTTAAGGCTTCTCTCAACCTGAAAATGCCTTTAAATACTTTTTGTTGGCCCACACAGTGTGAGTGTGATGTGATTGCTTAAAGGGATGAAGGTGTTCAGTTTTGTTTCAAACCAAATAACCCACTGCAAAGACAAAACAGAGCTGGAACAGAGTGTGTGAGCCACGAAGGATGACACTAGATTGGATTTTTATTGTTTTATCTCACAGTGTTTTTTGTTAAAAAAAAAAAAAAAAAAAAAAAGAAGAAAAAAATGGTGTTCTTTCATCAAACAAGTGGCAGAGCCTGGGTTAAGGAGCTTTAGGGCTTCTTAGCTGTGCTATGGGAGGGAGAGGGGCTCCCTAAACTCTCTGCCTGTGTCAGTCAAAGAAGCCAAAAAACCCCTCGCTGAGAACACACACAGATACATGAGAGCCAGGAGTCAGCACGCACACACCAGCTGAGCGAACGCCTAGGGATAGCACTACTAATCTCATTCTCTGTTGACACACTATGCCTCAGCTGTGCCATGCTTTCACATCTCCCTCTCCCACCATGTTGCCATGTCGGTATCTTAAAGCAGGAGTTGTATTCCTTCCTATCAGTGTCAGCAGAAGGGTACGTTCCCACTGGGCCAGAGGTGTGAGTAAACTCTGTGCCCACAGCACATCTTCAGCTTCCCACGGACTAATGCCATGAAGTTGAGGGTGGATAATAGAAAGAGGAAATTCTCTTAACCTAATTCCCGTGGACTGTCAGTCACTAGTTCAAGTATATACTCATTTCAATTCCATTTCAAATCTTATTTTGATAGAGTATGAAATGATCAGATTTGAAAAGCTTTTGAAACTTATTCGTAGCACTTTGGCCCCTGACATTCACGAGATTGTTGTGGCTGAGGTGGATAGAGTCTACTCTTTGGCCAGAAGCCAGACACCATTGAAGTCACTGCCAAGGTATGGAGATTTCTTTCTTTGCCCTGAAAGCACATTTTGTGTTTGAAGGAATGTCAGCTGGCTTAGATCTGTACATCACAAAACCCAACTACAGACACTGAGCCTATTTGAACTATAAATCCAGCTTTGTAGATAAATCGGCCGAATGTAAAAGTCAAACGAACAACCGATCAGTGACGTAATGCATCATGTACGGACTCCGCTTCACCTGTCTGTTGAGCGGTGCTAGTAGTTTCTTTTAATTGCGGATATCTCGACAGTTCCAACTAGAAAACAATCCACAGTAGCCGCACAGACTTCGTTTGTTCACACATTCCTCATTACCAAGTGCCAGATCTTCATTAGAATGTCAACAGTATCCAAGGATGTTTTATTGATCGGTCTTTGATTTGATCAGGTTGTGCTGTGCATAAGTTTGCGTATTAGTTGTTGGATGTGCGGTTTTGTTGAGTTTCCAATGTGGGTGTGTGAGTAGGTGAATTTAACTGGACACGGTTCACTGAGATGATCAACAGGTCACTGCTGAGGGGGAGTATGGAAATCAGAAGAACACCACAAGCTGCTTTCTGTTGTTCTTTGTCTGCTGCTCTGGTGGGGACACAAGCCTCTTTTTAGAATTAGTTTAATTTCCAAAGTATTCTATTAGTATCCAGATTATATTTTGAATATATAAACACTCACAGTGCTGCTACCAGCCACTTACCAAAGCTAACAATATTATACGGCAGCTACTTAGTCACCTTTGTTATTTCTTTTCAAATTGTATTTTTTTTTTACCAGTAGAGACTGTTTTGAATGCATCTTGGTGCAGAAAGATTTAAATTGTCAAAAGAAAGAAAAGTGAAGAAAACACATTAGCATGTTAATGGATGACAGAGTACGGTGAATAAAGCGTCACTCTGATGGATTGCTGCCTTAAAATATGCCTGTTTTGAAGTCAATGAGGTACAACATGTGTAAAGTTAGGAGTGGGGAAGTGGTTTTCAGTGAGCTAAAAGCAGAGCCATCATTTATAGAAGCACGTTTACAGGTGAAATTCAAGGCACGGTCCTGCCTTGCAGTTCAGCCAGAAATAAAGCAACAAAGCCGGACATCTCAAGGAGCAGCGCTGAAGAACAATGGTGAGGTCCATCCTTACATTGTTTCCCTGCGTTGCATCCCTACCATTGCTCCTTAATGGGTTCCTGGCATTGACAGGCAGGAAAAAACAGAGTCTGTCGTGAGCGGAGAAGAGAGTGCTGAAGGGAACATGGGACTTCCTTAATGGAACCCTCGACCTGTGCTCCTATTGGCTGGCTCCAGGAGGCAGGAACTTCCTGTCGAAGTGTTATTGGAAGTGACCACTCCCTGCAAAAAGTCAAACACTTTAGTGTGCGCTGAATGGGTGCACGTTTTTTATGTGTATTTTGAGACAGCGCTCTATATTCTGTGCCTGAAATAACCATCTAAGATGCTTTGAGTGTAAAACTCTTCAGTGTGGAAACAGTGTAACTTTTGCTTTGAGAGTTTATTTCGGAAATGTTATATATGACATATGTGCCCCATTGCAAGAGTGATGTTGCCATTATATGTTACCTCTCTGGCAATATATTATCACATATCCTCTGGATATATGAAGATATAAGTTTATACCATATATGTGTATGTTTTTATGTGGACTAGACATACTGTATGTTGTCTAAAAAGTCTTCTAATTTGTAATAGTTTTCTTTTGCAGCTTTGGAAATAATTATTGGACCACTGTGACAAAGTAGTGAAAAGTCAACATTTGTCATGAATGTGTCTTGTCAGTGAAATCTTGTGCACAAATGTGAGTCAACAATCTGGCAAAGCACACATGAAATGTTTGCGTTGCAAATTTAATAAAAATAAAAAAAAGCTCTATCAAAAACATAATATTCTCAATAAACATGCAACGTAAAATAAGAACATCTGATGTTGAAAAACAATCTAGGCACAATATTGCATAAACAGAATATCAAAACACCATCTGAAATCCCGTACGTTGGTTCATGCCGGCCACGGAGTTGTAGAACTACACAGAAACTGCATTTTACTCCAAATATTTTACAGCTGTATATCTAAAACATACTGCCTCATACAGTTTTAATACGCTGTCCGGTTTAGCTCTGCCTGTGCCGTTTACAGCTCAATTATAAGAGGATGGTTACTCCACATTCTTTACTGTATTGTGGGGGATCGGACGTCCATTTGTAGACACTCTGCTTCCACAGAAGTTGACCAGCTGAAACAGAACTGCAGCGACACGTAGCGACTCTGGTTTTGCCATTTTGCCTCTTACTGTTGTTGCTGACAGCATGAATCACAGGGAGAGACTGTGGAGGAACCACAGCTATGTGAGAGTGGAGAGTGTGACTGTCGCTGTGGCTGTTGGACAATAGTGGGAAGTCTTGGGGATCTAACTGATACACAATATCAAACAAAATCACTGGCTTGCAAGCTTTGGGTTTGTGTTGAAAGTGGATCACAGGTTTGTTTGTTGAGCCCCTGATTAAAGAGTGCTGTTGTCATTTTGTAGATTGGCTGAAAAGGCCGGAGAGACTAAAATAAAAGAGTAAAGATGTGTGTGGAGGTAGCTGGCTCTTGTACCACTCATTTCTGTTTTATTAAACGTCAGCATGGCCACTGCTAGAGAACAAGTCTGTAGCTAATAGCAGCTTTTGGTGATCATTTTATTGTTGCATGCAAATTGCGGGTGAATAAAAGGTTCCTCTAAATCAACCAGCCACAACAATTTGAAACTTGAATTAACTTTTGTTAAAAATGACTATGAGTTTACAACCAGAATGGGGTAACAGCAGGGCAACTCCTAAGAGATTGATTTTCCTCTTTGTTCCCACATCTCCAAAAATCTGCCTGATTTGAATATGATTTATTTTGGTATGGAGCACAGAGGTAGCATATAACAAGTGGCGTTTGTCGTTTTCCACTGTTGTTATGCTATTCCTCTTAGCTGTCATAGTTCCCATTAGTAATGCTTCAGATGTTGTAAGAAGTCATCTACTTTTAGCAGCTTTCAGCAAGAAAACACACAGCAGCAGCAATTCAGCAGATATACAAGCTGGGGCACAATAGTCTCTACATTTTTGAAAGTAATGTCCCGTCTTATTGTTTAGAACTGCTGTCTGCATCACAATATGAATTTCACGTTTCAAACTTTTTGTTTTCCCTCCCAGAATATATTTAGATTTTGACATCATTCATCTAATGGTCATTTGCGATTGTGCGGGTGCTGTTGAAGTTGCTAAAGTCACCCCTTTTGTGCGCGCGTGCATGTATATTTGCAGCGTGTGTTTGGGTTTTAAGTTATTTGTTGAGCTTCACCCTCTGTAGATGTTTAAAGTGTCATTAATGAATGGATTTAGTGAAACTCACAATGCATTCCTGCACTGTTTCGCCGTGGTGTGAGTACTGAGTGATGGTTTTTATGTCTGTCTTGTGCTGAAAACCCCCAGCCTCATTCTCAGGACAACCTCAACACATGCTTTCTCTATCTGACAACTCATTTTTTTTTCTTTTTCTAATAAAACTTTAATGTCTCCCATCTGCAAGCCAAGGAGAAAACTGGCTTTTACGGCGTTCGCTCCCTTCTGTCGCACACACACCATCACATACGATCACCTCTGTTGTTGTTAAGGTGTTTTCCAGGAGCAAACACATTGCAGATAATGGGGAAGTATGGTAGAGTAAGAGATGAAACAAAGATGAAAAGGGTAGAAAAAATGTTGAGATGGCTTGGAGCAAGTAGGAGAAGGAAGATTTTGTGTGATTTCAGTGTTTGATGTTCTTTCCATCTTTGAAATGTGCTGTGGTGAGATAGTTAATGGGTTGTATGGAATTCAGGAATGTAGATCAACAGATGAAACCAACGTCACTGCATTTTTCTTAAGATGTGCCAGCGTAAAAATCACACTGCACCAGCACAAGAAAGCAGGTTTTGAGCTTTCAGAGATGTTTGTTTGTCTGCACACACCCACATGGCTTGTCTTAGTCAGTACACCTCTGCTTTGAGTTGCAGAGTATTTGGCCTCAGAGCTGCTGTGTGACTGGGGTTTAATGAGCCTGAACTCTGCCTGCACCTCCGCTTGGTGTGTTTGTGCATTACCGTTTCTTACAGCTTCTTGTTGGACCTGTTAAAATACCCATTCTCCCACTAGAGACTAAACAGACGCTTCAAGATTTCAGTGTTCAGTGCTCAGTGTGTTTTCTTTTGTTTTGTACGCACTAAGAATGTGCACATAATTATTTGTATTCAAATAAAAGTGGGAATAGATTTTTTACACTTCTAATTTTAGGGCATTAAAATGTCAAAACAAGTGTTCTTCAGTAACCTTTTATAATAATTATGAACACTTTATTTTATGCTTTTCATATATAACCATAAATATCATTAAAAGTAAAATCATTTTAAAACTACCATTCAGTTCTGAAATACTATAACTATTAAAATGTTTTCTTTCTTCCTAAATGCAAATAATGCTGCTTTTCCACTCGCGGTATGAGCTCAACTCGCCCCGACTCGGCACAGCTTTTTTTGGCATTTCCACTGCATGAGAGCAGAGACCACCTGATACTACCAAATGCTATTTCTAGTATCACCTTCGCCGAGGTTCCAAGCAGGCTGAAGCGATACTAAACATGACGTAAAACCATGCAGATCACAGATTGGTCGATCCAGAATCGTCACTGCGCAAATACGTATGTGTGTCATGTCGCGAGGTGTGGGACGCCAAGCCAAGCTAGCGGGAAATCTAAAAAAAAACAAAAAACGTCAGAGCAAATTTTCAAGTAGGCTCCATCTTGATAAATCAACCACAGTCTAAACAACTATATTCTCGCCTGGAAAAACTCTTAAAACGTTTTATTTAGGAAATTATAACTTAAAGTTTCATCCTTTTCCATTGTTGGCTCGCTCGTCGCTTCAGAAGTCACAATAGTTGACGCCGCATCACTATGACGACCAGCCACGCTGAGGGAGAACTATACCTGCAGTGGAAAAGCAACGCGCTGCTGTCCAAACAGGTGTATAGGTATATATAAAAACTAAATAAATGCGCACAGTAGAGTTTAGGAATACCATGAAGTATTACTGCTTAATGACACAATTATGCAAGCAGAGTAACTAATAAAAGAAATGTCCAAAAGCATAGTCACATGTGCTGTGTGGATATAAGAGGGTTTTGGGAAACGGGGAATATTATCTGACACTATGGCAGTAGAAATGTGTTTTCTCTGCATCTTCCAGCATCTGCCAGGTTCAGACTACATGATATCAACTTGATTTTGGCCAACGGATGTAGGGCATTGGGTCACATCAAAAACGACAAATGGGCCATGACAATTGATTCTTTTATCTTGTGTAGTGTGTCACAGTTGACGACAAGTGATGCCACATCTGGGACGTCTGACAACAGCCTGGCAGAAACACTCATATAGTCCACAGAGAGTCCTGTCACTTCTGATCATTATTTTTATTTTATTTTACTTTTTAGCGATCTCCATTTCTTTCCTTGAGTTCTCTTTGAAGAATTGACAAGCCACTGTCTGGTTCATGCGACCAAAGAAAAGGTCCACAGTTGTTTTTTTTCGTTCAGCCAGTATCCCTGCTTCGGACGCCACTGTTTGTTTATATTCTTGTTCCTGGTAGGTGGTCAGTAGTAACACACATCGTGAAAGCTAGCAAGGGAGCCGCGAGTAGTCTGTCTTGTCTCTCTGTTACGACATGACGAGAATTTCCGTCTCTATAATCTGCTTATCAGTGACCGACATGAAAGACAAAAATATTGTGTCCCCTGAACCTGGCATTAGCATCTGTCTCTCCTGACACTGTTTTGCAAAGGCGCTGTCGTCGTGTCCTGCACTCAGCGCCACCCAAGATGAGGGTGATTCATTTAAAGAACTAGACAAACAACCCACAGAACTTTTACCCTCATCCACTGGCACAGTGCTCATGAAGTATGGAGATAGGTCTGGCTATGCGAGACTACAAACAGACTACTGTTGTATTTTATTGGAGTCAGACATTTACCACATTTATAGAAAGTTACACTTACAGCCAGTGACAAGGAGAGAGGCTCAGCTAAACAAACACAGCAGACTTGGCAGGCAGAACATACACAGCTGGCAGGCAAAGAAGCAGAAATAGTTTTCACTCAATGGAATAAAAAATATTGGTAATTTAGACAGTCTACCAATACAGCAAATCTGTCTTGCTACATCCTAAAGCAGGATTTTCCTCCTTTAAAGTGTTCATTTCAGAAATGTATGCATCAAATCCATTGTGCAGCCTCTGAAGATGGCAGACGCTGACTTGTGAATCTGCTACAGAAATGCCAAAATGAGAATCGGGGATAAAAGAGGAAGGGGAGAAGGAAAGTGCAGGTGTCACTGTGACACAATCAGGCTAGATTGCAGTACTTGAACTGGCACACCCACCACAAATCACTCCAATCAGCAGGATCGTATCATCAGAGGGCTCTTCTGACTGTCAATCAGGGCCTACATGTCGAATTAAAATAAACCAGTTTAAATTATAACACAGGTCAACAAATTCATCAAATGGAGAAGAATCTGACATTTGAAGATCCCTATTTTTCCCCTGTCCCTGTGAACTACACGTCTCTTTTGATGTTACTCCATTTGTTCATTTATTTTTATTGCCAGAAAGTTTGAAAATCACATTTTCAAAAACTTTGGCAAAATATTTACTTGTGCGCGGCTGCCCACACTATCTTCTACCATCTCCTGGTCCCTGCAGTGCCAGAAGTTGCTGACATGGTGCCATTATCTTCCTGTTCTCCCCGGTAACTAAAATCCACAGACAGCTCTCCATGTCAGCCAATCAGATAACAGATAGCCCCTGATTTCTAGTCAGCTCTGCATGCCTTTCATCTCTCTGCTAGAAAGCATTTTGCTAGACAGATAGGATCCTGCGGGGTGTTTACTATATGCCGCATCTGAAGAATGGACATAATGAGAAAAAAGACGACAAGGGAAAAAAAGAAACAGAGGGATGATGTTCTGCTTGATCATAAGGATGAAGGAAAGGAAGAGGGAAGAAGTGTGGGAGCACACTGATGACAGATAAAAATAAAAAATAAGCAAGGGATGATGCGAGGAGACAGATAAGTGGTAGAAATCCTAAACCTTTCTTTTAGCTCCCCTGTCCCATGTCAGCTATAAGAAGGCCTGATAAAAAGACATTAAAGGAGTATGTAGAGAGAGAGAATGTCAGTAGAGCATTCCAGTGCCCATGTTTTCCCTACTATCCATCTTTCTGGCTGTGCTTCTGCCTCCCAATCAGATATTTCTATCAGTCAGCACTGGGTTCCTGAAACAGTGAGTTTTTTTTTGTAGTAGTATCTAGCAAGTCAGATGTAGAGTAGGAAGGGGAAACGGGAGAGACTGAGGGAGAAAAAAAGCAAGAAAGGAAGAAGACATGCGAGGAGGCAGCAGCAGAGATGTACGAGAGGCGTGTCTGCATCCTTGATATATTTGGCATCTTAAATGAGGGTTTGGGCAGCACTGATATACAGAGTCTGTGGAGTATATTTCATTGCACCGCAGTCATATTTCCTTAGCAACATTAGCGTCTTAATGAAACTCTCATCTGGGCACAGACCAAGCCTCTGAGTAAATTAGTTTCCCCACCATCAGCTCTACCTCTGGTCGCACCACACATTTACAATAGGCAGAAAAAGCTTTCCTGTTCAAATTAGCCTGCTTGGTCAGCTGTCAGTGTGAATTACTTTAACCATCAAGAGGAATAAATGTTTCAGACCTTTGTGGAATGGGCGCAGACACTCTGACAGTTTCACTGGGCATAAAGACCTGCTGCTTATAGTAACAGCACGTTCGCAACATGCAGTCAGTACATGGCATTCATTCAGCAAATAAATGTACAGCCAATATCCAGCTCTGCACTTTCCAGCAGCATTAGATGCGGTTTGGATGCAGCTCTGAAGGAATGTATAATGAATGACCAGCAGAGATCAGACTGTGTTGTTTTGAATATTTAATGAGTATAAAGAGTATTTGTGAATTTATCGGATTTCAATATCTTCAGTCTTAACGTAGCCTGGTTTGGTTGAAAGCTGCAACAGTTACTTGATTAACTGACTTGTCAGTTCGAGTCCGATGCAAGTTTATTCATAAAACAGATGACTAAAGTGCTACACAATCAGCCATAAGCCATAAAAAACAATATAATGAAAAGGAACATAGTGGTTAGTAACGATCCTGGTGATGATTCATACTTTTTTTTTTTAAATCATCAAGTGGGATTGATACACATTTTCTAATTCTGGCCTTCACTCGGAAATTCCGTATTCCAATGCATATGTATTTGAATATTGGAGCGTGGTACATTTATATGTAGGGAAATGGTGGAGCAGCTGCACAAAATACCCGGCAATAGAAGAGGACAACAATACAGATATTGTTTTATGCTTGTTTTAATGCCAAAACAGAGAGAAAGAGGAGAAGAAAAAGGACGTTATTAGGTCTGAGTATGTTAGGCTTTTTTTTTTCCTGCTGTGTGGTCATTCATCTCCCAGTAAAGCCAACACATACTTTGTCAGCCTGCATTGTGGCACAAACAGACTAGTAGTGACCCACTGACGCTTTGTTTATCTGTGTCATGATGCCACTGCAGTGCATTGTCTGCAGCTGACTAAGCCGCTTCAAATCTCTCTCTATGCAATGCAGCGATTTGGCCACAGCCCAGAGTCCCAGATTTGTCCTAAACCATTTCAGTGAGGACAGTTGTGCCAAATGTGGTTTAATATGGAGAGAAAATAACTAGCTTGAGTAACAAGCCCAATTTGTCGCCATGGAGCTCAAGCAGATGGACGGTGTTTATTATGTCAGTTTGGCCCAGTTTTTCTATCTTTTATCTGTGTTTCTTGTGGTTTTTGATCACTTGTCTGCCTTATTATTTGAGGGTAGCCACCTGTTTGTTTTGCTTTAAAAACGTAGGCTTCGTAGACACTCCGCTGTGTCTTTTAACTACCAGTAGATTTGTGGTTAGTTTTTTATCTGCGCACAGTGTGGGTGAATATGTTTGGATTCACGTCTCTTATTTTTTGGACGTTCAAAACATGGCTCTCCCCTTCATCCTCCTTCTGAGCTTTGTTACCATGCTGTCGCATACATATATGCATGCACAAATCGATGGAGAGTGGTCTTTTTCTCTTCCCGGCTCCAAGTTATTTTTATCTCGAATGCTTGTAAGCTGTGTGTCTTCCTTTTTACATACCTCTCTACCTTAGTGACTTCTCTTTTCCATTCAGATGTCTCTCTTTCCATCTCTCTACCACCTACCTCCCTCGTCCTTTCCATCCATTCATCAGGGCTATGTGAGAATGAGGCTGGGAGATGAAAGACGTCAGAGTGGGGTTTTCATCATCGGCACACATGCACGCACAAACTCACACAGCTCTTCAAATAATGTGAGCGTTTAAATGAATGCATGTCTTCCTGTGGGGTTTCTGCATTCAGACAGTGTTTTACCAATTTAAATGTTTCACCTCTAGATGTAATTCAGATGATTAGGACTGATGTGATTTGAAGTTCAGATATCAAACCAGATTTTTGAAGTGTAATATATGTGTCATTAATCACATTTCAGAACCAATTCTGTCATGTTTATTTGGTTGTGTGTGTGTGTGTTAAAAATAAGCAGCGCAAGTAATTGACTAAGAAACCGTGACAGTGCATTTTAGATAATTAGTGTGTGTGCTAGGGTAGGTGGTTGCATGAATATGAATGTATATACATACATGTGTCTGCATGTTTCTTTCTGGGTTTTCTGATATATCTTCATAAGTAACATTTGTCTACATACACACAGTCTTTTTTTTTTTAGACAATGCATTGACTTACCGGCCACGTTATTAGGTACACCTGATAGTAGGTGTACCTAATAACGTGGCCGTTGACTGTATATACTGCTGCTGCTGTAGCCCATCTGCTTCAAGGTTCGACGCATTCAGAGATGCTCTTCTGCACACGTTGGTTGTAACGGGTGGTTATTTGAGTTACTGTTGCCTTTCTATCAGCTCAAATCAGTCTGGTCTTTCTCCTCTGACCTCTGGCATCAACACGGCATTTTGGCTCAGAGCGCTGCTGCTCACTGGATGTTTTCTCTTTTTCAGACCCTTCTATGTAAACCATAGAGATGGCTGTGCGTGAAACTCCCAGTAGATCAGCAGTTTCTGAAATACTCAGACCAGCCCCTCTGGCACCAACATCCATGCCACGTTCAAAGTCACTTAAATCACCTTTCTTCCTCATTCTGATGCTCGGTGTGAGCTTCAGAAGACAGAGTCCCCGACTTTGAACTATCCCTAAGGCCGGAGATGTACTTGCTTTTAATTCCGCATTTTGCGTGCGCATGATGGCTGCCTCACATGTTCTGCATTCGTTTGGATCCTCAGAAATTAACGCAACGTGTACATACATTTCAATTAGCACATCAACAGTAGGGGCAGTGTTATGGCACTATGGGGATTATTACATTATTTTAGTATTATTAAATGAAAGGCTCTGCTGAAAATGACTCACTGTGACACCCTGACAGACTTTTGAAAATACTGGTGGTGTTTCTGTTTGTCATTTAGTCGCATTGGCAGAACAAGAGAAACATGCTCACCATTGTCATGACATG
>JAPQRN010000019.1:3246463-3268627 GCA_037367275.1 Coranthus polyacanthus | reverse complement strand
ATACTGGTGGTGTTTCTGTTTGTCATTTAGTCGCATTGGCAGAACAAGAGAAACATGCTCACCATTGTCATGACATGCTCGACTGGGGCTTCACATGCCATATGCAATGACACCACTCAAGTGTCACTATGTTCACGCTATGCCTAAAGTTACATCTTACTATTCAGTCAGTTCTAAAAGGACTGCGTTCTCTCATTGTCCACTAGTGGAATCTTCCTGTAGCAAGTGTAGAACATAGACAAGTATGGAATCAATTATGTTCACAACGCAGCTGATTGTCTATGCGAATAGGTGGTTGAAAAGCAAGTATATCTCCAGCCTATGCTTAAAACAAGTCTTAAACCTAAAATTTAATGGTTTAAATTAGGCAGACAAGGATTTGTCCCTTAACGGGAGCTTTTCTTATGTTACCATTAAAATGCATCGCCAAAATTAATTTGTCTCCTCAACGTGCAAATCCTTTTTGTGGCATCTTGAAATTGAATGAATTGTTGGTGAATTGGATGCAGTGCTGCTGAGTGGGGGCCCGACGTCTTCATGCCGAGGACCGGTTGACTCTTGACATACAGCTTTGTGGGGTGTTTAACATGGTGGTGAATGGGAACAGGATAAGCTGACAGGCAGAAAGAGCCCTTCTTTGATGGGATTAGCACAGTAGCAGACAGGGACTAGTGCTTTAGATTGATTAAAGTGTAATCCTGGTGGATAATCATGCCTCCCGATGTGACATGTGTGGCCAGCACCCTCATACAGCACCCCCATCGCCGTCATACACACATGAACACAAACAAACAGCGCCTGCAGTCACATTCACGCTCTTTCTCTTTATTCAGTTTCTTATTCGTTCATGTTATGATTTTCCTGTCTATTGGTTCTCAGAAAAGGTTAAGAGGTACTGAGAAGAGAGGAGAAATGAACACTCTAACCGTGGAGTCATCTGCCAGTCATCTGCCATGTATTTAGAAGGTATAAGGGATAGTGCTGAGCTGACATCTTATATGCTGTAAAAAAAAAAAAGCTTTCTTCACTCCATGTTACTGTCTTCTGCCCGTTTTCCACAGGAAGAAGTGACTGAGTACAAACGGCAGTCTGAAATCACCGTTTTCATGATTTCAAATCCAGGACATGAATTTTCCAGTTAGATTTCGGACACTCAAATGTGGCCTAGAAGCGACAGTATAGGGTTAAAACTATCAGTTTGTTTCATTTGATTACTATTACTGGTTACTATTGGTTGTAAAAGTGAGACCGTATCCGCGATACAAATGGTTCTTTCGTGTCACGGTTCCATCTTCCACGCAACTAGTTTTGGTGACACAAAAAAACCACAAAAAAAACACAGTGACTTGTCTCAAGAGATGATTTGCTTAGTTAATATGTAGACTGGTCATAAGCAAAGTGCATTTATTTATTTTTATCTACTTAATTTATATGTAGTTAATCTACCTTCATAATGTTCTTGATATTCCAAATTGTAGTCGATTTAATTAAACCCAGGAATATTATTCCCTGTTCCCCCCACCTCAAAAAACAAACAAAACAGGGTATGAACTGAACTGTGCTTCTGAACCGAGCCGTGGATTTGGAGAATCGTTACATTCCTATTACTGGGTAATTGATTAATCAATATTAATGAGTCGCTGCCCTATAAGTGAAAGTTAATGGTGAAGTAATGGTAAAACGCACATGAGCAGTCTTACTATTGGTGTATGTGCACAATTAGATGTAATGGTAAGCATCTTTAGAAATAATGAATCGTGCCCTGTTTTCCATGCCTTATTCCCAGATGTGTGATTCATGGGAACATTTTTGTGAGGGGGACAATGACAGTATGGAACTTTGGTCGGAGGGAAAGTATCAGTACTAACGCAGGCATTATCATGATGGGAAAGAAAAGCTCTGGGCTCTGTGAAGTCTCTCTCTGATGGCCTGGAGTATGGGAACTCGCCTCTAGCCCTTCAGAGTAAAAAGGTTATTTATTTTAGGTTCATATAACACATCCATGGCCTGGAGAGATTCAGCGCTAATGTATTTGTCGTGTTCTGAGGGAGATTGAAATGCGATTGGTGGGTATTATGTTGACTATGCGGTTTAAAAAGGTATGGCAATACAGCAGCCTATTATAAGAACTAAGTCATTTATTTATACTCTCTCTGAATGGTTCATCTGGCATTTACACTGAGGGTTGCATAACAAGAGACAAAGAAGCAACAATGTGGAATAATGAAGAAAAAAAAAAACTGGTAGTGCATGAGTGCAATTAAGAGAGGCAAGGCAGAATAATAACAACCGGCGGCTGTAATATTTCACCTTCACACAAACATAATGCATAGTTTGTTTTGATGATATCCTCCCTTGTTTTGTGTGACCTGCACCCCCCCCCCCCCCTCAGGGATTTCATAATATCATAGGTCATCAAGTGGCGACATCTTATCATGGCATACGGGCAAGATGGTTTGTGATGAGATAAAGCAACAGAGATGTGGTTGACCCCTATTCTGCAGCTACTATTTGGTCATCAGAGGAGAAAAATCCTCTTAGGCCATATTCTGCATGTTAGGAATGGTGATTTTATGTACCCATATATTCTAATCGTGATGATTACAGAGAAACAAACTTTTGATTTTACGTGTGCATTCACCCACTCTGGATGGTTTTTTTTTTCTATTCCTTTTCGTTCTTTTGCATCATTTCCTTGCATTTCTTAGTTTTTTTTACGTTCCGTTTTCCCTAAATCATTTGTCAAGTTTGTTTGTCTCCCTTTTTCAGACCCACTGGCCTCACAGATAGAGTTCATCTTAAGCCAGCTGTACTTTACGTCTCTGGCCATCTGCTCTCTCAACTTCTCCACAGTGGGCTAAATGTTACAGAGTGCTTTCGACGGAGAGGGAGATTAAACTTTTTGACTTTGTTTTCATCACTCACAGTGTGCGATAGGAACACACAGTAGAGTGTTTCAGTGGATTTGAAGGACACATCCTTGAAAGCGATTTTCTAATAATTACACAGTTCAGTCTTTGTTAATCCATTACATCCTGTGTCAACATACTGAACACTGCTAACTCAATATTGATTTATTTTTGAAAGCAATAAGCAATGCCAGTATATACCTATGTCTCACCCAAGGTGAGCTTGTCATCCGTTTGTCTTTACAGTATGTGCTTAAAGCTGCAGTGCTTGATAGTTTTTTGCTGTAACTGAGCAAAAATGGCATAATTACCTTTCAGCGTATTGTAATTCAAGTGGTCTGACAGGAAATAAGAATTCTATTTGTCCTTTTTGTTCTGGGGAGGGCTAGCCGTTTCCACCTGCTGCTAAGCTAAGATAATTGCTCCTGATTTGTGGTTATTAATATAGAATTTATCTGTCTATTTATTTCCTTTATATATATGGTCAATAATAGCATCACAGTATTTATATAATAAAAGTGCTAAGTTTGTCACAGCCGGGCAAACTTTAAGATTTGCTCCCTTCCCGTCATAAAACGAGTATCTGTGGGCTTTTTCACTAGACAAAGTAATTTGAGGATATAACCTGGGGCTCTGGCCAGATGTGACAGGCTATTTTCATTGTTTGACATTTTAAAGACTAAATGATTAATCAATTAATTTGTCGTGCAGTGTGATTAGAATTTGGTTAGTGTAGTTTCACAGTGAATTGGAATTAACTATCAGCTATTTCTGGCTATAATAGAGAGAATTAATTTTGTATCCGTCTCCAACTTTCTTGTTCCCAATCATTTTTCTTTATGGAAGGTGTAAGTGTAAAAAGGTCTAGAAAAGACACCGTGTCCATGAAGCCTCCCTGTTTTAGCTCGCAAAGCTGCAATTTTAAAGTGGCCTATCCAACACTGAAGGCAAACCCATGTTTTTGGTCAGTAGTCCGGTGTGAAAAGGGAAAGAGAGCGGAACAGCATTAAGATGTCATGTTTTTGTGGCCACAGTGGTGAAAGCGAGCCAGAGAGAGGAGCAATAGGCGAAAGAAAAATGAGGCAGGTGAGAGAAATCAAGGGCCAGCGTGCACTCGGTTCAGAAGCTAAAATAAGGAAGGCGGGAAACAAACATGGCTTTATTCCATCCACTGAACAGAGAGATAAAGATGGAGTATGTGCATAGTTATGGTTCTTTGAAGAGCAGGGGAATCCCACTGAGATGTCCAGCTCCCAGAATCCCCTGTTTTGCCAGTTTCCTGTTTGCAGTTCCTCTCGTATTTAACATATCATCATGACCTGGCAGAATGACTTTAGATAAACAGACAATCCTCCAGAATACACTGCTGTGGTTAACTCCACGGGAGAGAAATACCAGTTAGGAAATAAGTAAAGCTTTGTCCTCTCGGTACAACTGCCACTAAATCACCCTGAATCTAGGAAATGAAATCCCTGAAGCGCAAGCAGACCTACCAATTGGCTTCGCAGTGGAAGGCTGCTTGTACCGAGCAGCTCCCAGGTGTAGTCTCTCAGTACTTGCTTTTAAAAGTATTCAGTGTTGCTGCAAAACCTATCCCTATACAACACATTACTCTTATTATTTAGTCTGTGTAAAGCTGAAATAAATGTGTGTTCTGAGTTTATCGCACTGCAGAAAAATGTATTGTTAACCACTCAGCCAAATTGGAATGACTGGAAAAATGGCCAAGTATATAAATTAGGTGTCAAAATTATGAGAAAGTAAGCAGTATTCTGTGAAATGCTCAAACGCTAGGGGTGTCGAAGCAGACACGAGTACAAGGACCACATGAGCAATGTAGCCTACTGCTGTGGACGGACGTATTTTAGCCAATATCCGTTCAAGTGTATGCCGTATTTTGAATATTTTCACCACTTTACCTTGCTGTCAGACAGCCCTTTCTGACAACACTGAAGCAAAGGGTGACACAGGAGTGGATTTGCACCCCGGTCCCATCCCACCTCCACAGAAACACCCCTGTCCCATTAAAATTCTACAACAGAGTAAAAAGAAATCCTGTCCCATCGCAGTCCCGTAAGCACGACTCCCGTCCTCTCACCATGTTGTTTTATTTTGCAAAAGAGGTGATTTACACTGTGGTAATTTCTTCTACCATTTATGCGAGTTATTTTTCCCCCAAGTCTGCATTACTGACTAACATGCTGTTGAGTGGGAGAACCACTGTCGCTGATGTCCTCCAGTTCTTCTATTATAGTGTCAGAGGAGGGGTTTTGCGAATTATGACTACTGCTACAGCGAGCCGCCATTTCACCCAAAAATCCTTGACTCAAAATTGATGAAAAACAGTTTAATGGTCTAACTCAAATCACAAATCAGTACTGCGTAGTTTACAGTCCTTTCACGCTTTCAGCAACTATTTCCTAATATGTTCAGGAACAAATGTCTGATTTTACTTTGCAAAGACTTTAATATTTCCACTGTTTTCTCCTCCACAAGTTAAGTCACATGAAGTCCTTGGCGTCATCATATTAATGGGATTTTTGCTCATTAAAATGTACTTTTTCCTGGTACTACATGATATGGCAGCGCAAAAGACACTCTAATCAGGAAGACATGCATGAGTAAATCTATGCTCTGAGCCAGCACAGAGGGTAGCCTAAACACAGCCAAGTTTTCACAGTCCATGTCCTGTTCCTTTTCCATTTGAGCGCCTTCTGCTGCTGCTGCCGCCTCTTTTTGGAAAGCCTTGATGGCCAAGCATCTAGAATTTAATTTGTAAAAATTGCACTTTTCTTGAACAACTTTTTCAGTTTGGATTATTTGCCGGAGCAGGTAAACATCTCTGTGTATTCCCCTCACTGTGGCTTTGGCGTTAAGGATTAGCTAAATGTTACATATTAAAGATATTTTTGTTGGCATGATTTAATTATATCATTTCTGTTTTATAAATGTATCTTAAAGCAGTGCGTTCCTCTTGTCATCCAGAAAACCATTTGTTTTGAGTCCTTTTCTAAAGTCTAGTCTAGTTTTTTTTTTTTTTTTTTTTTTTTTAAATCAGCTCCCTTCAGGCCAAGCCGTATTGTGTACTCTACATTTGGAATTTCTAGCCACCGTTGCCTGACCCTGTGTGTCCTGATCTGACAGTGCCCTCCTTTAACAGAGTCTTAAAAAATCCCTTTGTAAGTGGGCTCTTTTCTACCAAGGTGCAGTCGCTGTGGCTAAATGTGGAATTCAGAGAAGATGCTTTAGGCCACAGTTCCTTTAATGACCACTAGACGAGGAGATGAAGTGAGGGGGAACTCCCGTCTTCTTTCCACTTAAATATCAGTTCAGTAAACATTTTCTTTGATAAATGGTAAGCATTTGCTTGATTCACAGATGTCTCAGTCATATTATCCCACCTCAGCTCCACTAAGGTCCCACCCCATCAGCCTAAATTGATATTCTGTTTCTTTGAACTAGTGACATGATGACAGTTATAGCGACAAAATCCAACTCCTTGTATAAAACATCCTTTTAGAAAGCATCAAAGAGGTTGCCTTGATGTTTGCTACACTCAGTGTCGCAGGATTTCCTCCTGGGACTCAGGCACAATGCAATGTTGCAAACATGAGAAGGGGTGAATCTCAGCATCCTCTTGCACTTTTATGAGAAGACTGAAGTCACTGTGCTCTCTCTCGCTCTCTCTGCAGTTGTATTTAAAGTCTGTGTCCTATTTTTCCGTCTATTTTTTTCCACATCCATTGTTTTCACCTACAATTAAAGCAAAACCAGTAATTTTGATACAGATGGTAGTCCACGATAAGCGAACGCTTTGTCACAAAAACTGTGTCTGTGTCTCTTTCTCATCTTCCCTCTTCACCCTGCAGTGAACCTAAATACACCCATTTCATCTCACCAGAGAGCAGTTCAAGCCTATTTCAAGAAGCTAGCAATTTGGTAAGCTGTGGAAACAAAACAATGCCGGAGGAGCAGCCTTTTCACTCTGTCTGCTGTCTGTCTTTCTGGTATAAACTGGCCGATATTGGTGCACTTAAGGTGAGAGGGACGGGGAAGTATTTTTGCCTCATTCGTCTGATGATGGAATAGCTGGTGTATGAGGTGCACTGCAAAATTTATTAAAGTCATTACGTGCCACGGTTACAGCGTGAGGTATTTTAATGGCAACATTAGATTAGATTATGTTGGTGTGCATACAAGGTCCATCTCAACAGACCTTTAACCTCTGTACTTGTTATTTGTACTTGAACTTCTTGTGCACTGTGATTGTCGGATTCAGGTGATTAATGTGGAGGCAGTATGTGCATATAATATGTGCTCAATGCTCCTGGGTGTTTATATTCAGTACTCCGCTATATTTATCCTGACAATGATAATGACACACTGCAGACCTTTCTGCTTTTTTCATTCTGTCTCATTTCATGTTTCAGTCTTGTAGCCCATATGTATAAAATCCCTTTAAACATTTGCCATACATTTTCACTCCTGTGCTTAGGATTAAGTTACTGTTTTATATCTAAAACTACGTTTCAAAGACTGAAAAATGTGCAGTGTGAAAAGTAATTGACTCTCTTTGCAGTTGGTGGTGTCCTGTCACATGTGGCATCTGTGTTTTGTTGTTGTCTATTATCCTTTTATAGTGGTGGGCTTAGGAGGTAAATGCTTTTTGGGATAGCTTTGTTAGTAATGAACTGATAGCAGAGAACCTCTGATAAACAAGTCACAAAGAAGCCACAACAAAAGAGCGTAGAGTTCAAATTCTGCTAACAGCAAATAAAAAAAAAAATGCCTGTCAATATTTCAGAAAGGTTTGGCTCCTATTCTGTGCCAGTAAATGTTGCTACTAGCAACAAAGCATCCAACTGAAAACCTACTGCTGTTGGCAGAATAGACAGTTTTGGAAAGTGATGCACAACAACATACATAAATGGCAATTAGCTCCACCGAGGAGGGTATGTGATCACTTCAGTCTGTCAGCAATTTCATGAAACTTGGAAGTGTATTAGAACACGAGCCAAGGAGCAGATCCATTAAAAGGGGTCGAGGCTGGATTTGTTTTTCACTTTCTTTAATAGAAAGCCCCAGGCTGAGATCTTAGAAAGTTAACAGTTAAGTTTTAAAAGATGAATTAACCAGTGGCACAAGCTGAAAAAAAAAAGGAGGAAAACATGGGTCATAATTTTTGTTTGTGGTTTAATTGTGTTAATAGTGTTTTTTTTCCCCTTATCTACCAGAAAAGGAGTGCTGAGGCAGTCCTGTCTGTCTGTATTGGACTTCAGGGATGTTATTCATGGGCAGGCAGGCAGTGCAACTCTTAAATCATTAGATGCGGTAAGATTCATCACTGCCGATAGCTATGGGACACGCCATTGCCTTCTTTACTTGAAAACTGGTCTGCGTGCTCTGTTGACAAACAGAAATCAACACTTGTTTTTACTTCTTTATAAAGCGATTTTACAAAAGCTTACCTACCCTCTTGGAAGGCTGGTAGCCACTGCACCCGCTCACAGTCGTGACTCATTTAGCAGATGGCAAAAATCTGTACAGAGGTACTTTTTGTACACCCCATTAATACCATTGAGGCAATCTTATTTAAATGCTCTTGCTTTTAAATGTTATCACTCTTAATATTTTATAAGCAAATTTTGTATGTATATTTGCCATATTGTGATATACATTTTGTGCTATATTGATCTTGGACAACATCCTGTGATGACGACAACTACTATGTCACGCAGGCCAATCAGAATAATGTTTTTCAAACTGTATTTTTCCATCACTATTAATTTGACCGATTAATTTGAATGATTAAAATGCCCCATGATGATCTCATCAAGCAGCCGCATAGCCTGTCTTTATGGGACGCTTGCATGTGTAGCAGCTCAGAAATTTGTTACGTGATTTTGCTGTGGATAATCAAGCAAAGCTCCCATCATCAGGGGACTTGATGTCCATCCTCTGTCCTCTGAGAATGTACATTTATGTGTCTGTAATTGATTGTGTGTCTGTGACAAAAAGAGAATCAAAGTGACCTTGGCAACCCTTTCCTTCACTCTGTCTTATTTCTCCTTGAATGAAAGAGTAGGAGGCACTAAGGAGAGGAGTGGGAGAAGGATTTCATTTGATATCTCTCCCCAGCTTAGGGAATACTCCCTCCTTCCTCTCAGTCCAGCTACCCCTGTATCTTCTCTTTGCTTTACAGCAGAATAAAAGCTGTCCTTGGAATTAATGACTTGGGTTTTTGTCTCCATTAACATGGAATTCACACATGATCTGGATTGATTTTATTGGACGAGCTGCAGGATAAAGTGACCTCTATGAAATCTCAAAGTTAAAATCAAACCCAGATTGGTGCAATAAGTAACAGTAGGCTACATACAGTATGATTGCAAGCCAAAAAAAAAGCCTGTTTCAGCCTCTTAAAAAGCTACTCTCCTTGTGAGTGCAAACTAAACCACGTTTAAGTGGCTTGAACACATCGTTAACATTTCAGCTATAGCCAGACTTGACTGAACTTATACTTAGACCGCCTCATACACCATTGTAAAGAAAGGACTGATCAATATTTTTCTCCTCTCATAGCTGTGTCCAGGAGATAAATTGGCCTGGAGCAAAGCCTAGTCTGAACACAATTACACCAGGATTCTCAGTGGTATACCAGTCCCATGTATTTGTAGTTCTGTGGGCCTTTGTGCTATCCAGTGTGTCCGAAATAGCTAAACAATAGTTAGAAGATTAGGTGAGAGCTGCTAGTGGTTCAAATGCTCGTCTGTGAACGCTGCAAACTTCACAGGCTTCCATGCCTGGGAGTGAGTTAAAACAGGACAATGGAAGAGATGAGGAGTCATGATAGAAACAAAAAAAATCCGAGGGAAAAGAGAGCAGGAGGCACAGAAGGAGGCAGTCAGAGAGAGACGAGATAATACTGGGCTGGCAGTGAATCTTCAAGGACAGATCCTGTGAGCAATGGTTCAGGAGGACGGAGACTGTGCATGTACGTGTCACATTTGTCTGTCTGTTGACAGAAGTGGTTTTTTTTAACGGCTATGTCAGTATTTAAATCTTTCTTCATGCATACATTTTAGTCTGAAATGGCAATTAGCTCAACAAGCACCACCTGTGCCTCTGAGTGTGACCCATTTAACGGCCCTGCGGAGCTACACAGGTGTTTTCATTTATTCTGGCTGATTACGCCTCTGCTTAGGTTCAACTCCCTCAGTTAAAGGTGTAGTCACGGTTTTATTTTCCACCCCGCTGATTTGGAACGAAGTGGGATGCATTTACTTTTGGCTGTGTTAAACCTTCCCTGTTTGTTTTTTTAAATGTTCCTTTACAGGTGCAATCATTTGACAGCAGCCACGCCAACAGTAAGTGAAAGCAGAGGGAGGACTAGATGCTGAGATGATGATATTATTATTAGTTAGCTCTTTTTTGATGGGTGTCCTAAAGGCTTTTTCAGACTGGACAGACAGACCTGTCTCTGTGCTGTTATTCGCAAGTTATCTGATTGAATTCCTGTGTCCGGACATCACCAACATATACCTACAGTACATGGGTTGCTGTGGTTACGAGGGAGGCATCAATAACTACATAGCGATGCTGGTGGCTTTCCAGTTTTCAACGGCTTTTCATCTTCCACAGAAGCCTCCCCCGAAAGTGCTAGCAGATAATTTATTCATCCACCAACTGTTGTTCTCCATAATGCTCTGCACGTCGCCACAAGGATTCTGCTCAGCACTTCCATCATTCTGGATTTGATGTTGTCATGAGTGATGCAAAAGACACTTTGAAATCCTATTTGAGCACACATGGCCTCTGGACTAAGATGCATCTCTACAACTGCATTTCAAACTACCTTCAAATGTCATTTAGATGTGCAAAAATAGTCTTTTGTGTGTTTTTTTTTTTTTGCTAATCTAAAATTAGCCTAGATACAATGAAAAAACATAATTTGGGCTGGAAGTCTCAGAAAAGTTTTTATATTGGTCTGACTGAGAAGGTACCCTCTGTTAAATCCACCATACCTTCACACAACTTAAACCCCATTTGAAGTCCTTGTTTGATTTCAATCTCTCTACTTCTTGATAACCCCATCAATCACCCTAAGTCAATTTGTTTTTGGTATTTAAATCTTTCTGACCTGCTGTTTAATAGTTGTTTTTCAACGCTCTCACCAACACCAGCCCCTCAGGCTGTCTTTGATAATGGAGGGGTGTAGTTACACATCTGCTATCCATCCATCATCACCTCCTACATTTTGTCCAAAACCCATGTAGCCATAAGACAGGCATACAGCTCTGTTTTTTTTTTTTTTTTTTTTTTTTACTGCAACGTGCAGAGGAAATGCAGTATTATGTAAGTAGTAAATGTTAAGCCTCCAACAGCCCAAAAGCTGCCATTTGAAAAGAATGTCAAATACATCAGAAAATACAAGGTGTGGTTAATGTAGCTACAGCCCCCTGACCAACACGTTCTTCATCTCATTTCCGCAAGGTTTAAAAGTAATGGATTATGCCACACTTGCAGCCGAGGGGAAAATAATTTTTCCGTCGAGAAAACGTTTCTCTTACATGTATTATCATATTTCATGCTTCACGCTACATGACACAGACTGAGATGTTTTATTTTCAGATTTTCAATTTTTACTCATGGCATAGCAAATGGGCTGATGATTTAAAAAGTGGGATTTGGTTAACGAGGTGAGGAAAAATAGCACTTCAAAGCCGGAGATGGTGCAGAAAGAGTGCGTACCCTAACAATGTTTTCTGCTCATTTGGGAAAAGGGAAAAGCAAAGTCGTAAAAGCTGGTAAAACATCATTCACAACATTTTAATTTATAGGTGGGCAATGGTCATGATCTCTCAGCGGACGTTGAAAGACGCCCCCCCCTTCGCTCGCTACAGAGATTTTAGAATCAAGCAGCTAACAAAACAGACTGACAGTGCTTCCAAATAAAATACTAGAAACATATTTAGAGAATGAATCAGAAGAAGAAATAAATTACAATGTCATCTGGCCCTAAATGAGAATACAAATTGGCGGAGTCTCTGGAGTCAACAGAATGGAAACAAGCCAAACTCCACAGATAGGCTCAGACTCAGAAAAACAAGAGTGTTAGATAATACATGCAGGTTCTATTTGCAGGTAAAACTATGAATGTGTGTTCATTTCTGTAGACCAAAAATACATGCACGGAATATTTCAAAAACATATCCCCTTCTGGATTTGATGCTGTTGTTGTCTGTGTAAACATGTCACAGAGGGAGGAATCTCTGTCAGTAACATAAGCAATTATTGTTTGAAATTCCAAAAAACCTTTCACAGCATGTATTTGCACTGGTTATGTGTGGACATGTAAATCCCAGACATCTGTTATAGCAGTTGTTTTTTTTTTGCTGTATTGTAATATCAGTATTGTTCATATTATTGATCATATTGACACGATTAACCGAGTTGTGTCTTTTCAAGGTCTAGAGGGAAAATATTACCACGGCATGACTGTGCATGAAACTTACTTTGGTAAGTTGTTTTGTACAGTGGACAAACAATGATGTAAAAAAAAAAAACACAGCATAGTGCAACCTAAAATAAAATGGGAAGTCTATGATCACTATGATGACAGATAACAATTGCCGCAAGAATCATGCAGAGCAGCAGATTTTTATCTTAAAGTTATAAAGAAATTGCTGATAACATTGAGTGAAAACTTTCAGATTTGTGGGCAGTTTTTAGTGTATCCTGTAACCACATGCAACAAAGCATTTTGAAAAGTGGGCGACTGATATGGGTTTTCAGGAGCCAATGGCAAAGCAGATTATTTTTGAAAGCAGTGCGGCAAATGGCTGATAAATTATGCAATATCATAGACGGTGGAAAAGAAGTTGACAGAGCCACTGTAACGTCACCCGTTTGAAGCCGGGAGTTTGCATTTTGGCTGTCCCCACCTCGCCTTTTTGGAGCCAGAAGTGACCATATTTGGACAAAAGGGCGGGGCTGGTGGAGCATGGGGGATGATGGGTGAGCTAATACTAATGCGGTCAACCTGACTGATGCAGATGACTTTAAAAATGACCTTTAATTGGCCTGATGACTAGTTTTTAATGTACTGCAGCTTGAAGTAGCCAAAAAGTCAAAAATACTACCTTCGTGTGCTTATTTGCTGCCATGACTCAAAATCCATTCCTCATTATATTTTAAATATATGCATATTCTACTGGCTATGGTACATGGCTATTGTCAGTACGCTTTACTTGGCTACAATTTCCCTGTGTTTCCATGTCTTCACAAACGGAGACATTTTTCTCTACTGTTTTCTTTGGGAGGGGTGGAGGAGTTCAATACAAAAAGATCTTTAATTTAGCACTTATTCCACCCTCATACCACCTCTGTACACATCCCTTTAGGAGGGGATAAAGCCTTTGGTCTTTTCTCTAGAAATTGTGAGTTACTTGCTCCAGCCCACCATAGTTATTGCAGAGATAGATGGTTTCTATTAGACAGTGAGAGACAGAATGAGGTGAGTTGAAGGGGGATTTGCTCCACTAAAAGAAGGTACCCCCCTCTCCACATAAGCACATATGAGACACATTGCTTTGATAGATTTGGGGTCCGTGAGGTTTGGGGATTCGGGTTAGATTTGAAAGGGAAATGGGGAGGTTGAGATGATGCCCTTATTGTTCATCTAAGCATGTCCCAGATTCTCAACATCTGTGTGCCTGTGTGTGTGTGCTTCTGCAGCCTTTTTTTAGTGTGCATACTCTCTGCTCTCAAGCTGCAGTAAATATGGGTTAAGTGCACTAGTTGTGTGTGTGTTAATGTACTGCATGGTGGTGTGCATTTTTAACTATATCAACCCACACACATGCACATAGCTGACAGACAGACAGATGGATGCCGCAGCAGTCGCAGTATCTCTGGGGCAAGAAACTTCACTTATGTCAATGTGAAAATCAAGCAGCTGCATTTTGCAGCAGGTCTCAGTGAGTGTCGGTCGGGACCTACTGAAAATGCTTACAGTGCCAGATCGAAAGCACTAAAAAAGCATTAGTTAATTAAAACAACTGCATTGATGTGATCAGAAAGACAAAAATCCCTGGAAGCAGCACGTCCCTCCCAGAAATAAATACAAATTGTCCCTTATAATCATTTTGAAAATATGTATACGCAGTGTTGTCACTCCATGATTTATCTGGACTGGCAGGAAGAAGGAAAAAACAATCATTGTGAAAATGAGTTCAAGCTGTGTATTAAAGGCATGTCCAATAATTAACATCTCATCTCCATGTCTGCCTGTCATTTCTCCTTCTGCAGTATGTGGATTTTTCTTTAACTCTAATATCCCTCTTTTCTTTCTTTATTCTAGATTCTTTAATTGCACAGAAAATAACCGGTGCTAGAGTCTCGGACACTGACATGATTTACGGTAGTTTCTGAACTACTGTAGCTGGCGTAGCACAGCTAATAAGCTAAAACAACTTTGTCAATGTTTGGCTGATGGCCCTTTTGGCTGTCACTTTCTTTCTTCTTACTATACGTATTTTTCCTCCTAATGTTTAAAGTTTCATGTCCTATACATTTCTGTTTGCCCCCCCCAATATAAAATGGCAAGTCTGTCTGTCTGTTTCTAGCGCTCTGTTGTATTCAATGTCTCCAGTTTGGCAAGACTGGAAGAAGAAGAAGAAGAAGAAAAATGAGAAAGAAAATTGAGGCTGGAGAAATGCAAGTAGACAGAGCAGAAGGGTAAAAAGGGTTTTCTGAGTCTTCTTTACAACCGTAGGCACCCATTGCTCTATAATGCCAATAAACAAACCTCTCCCCTTCGTTTGCACTTCGCCTTCCAGATTAGTTTGACACTAAGGCTTTTTAAGATAGGGAACCATGGAGAGTGTCAGGAAAGATAAGAGGCTGGGTGTGACACGTAAAAAAAGGCTGTGAGCCAAACTTGAACCCATAATTTTTCCAAGCACATGGAAGGAAGTTATGTCACGAGTCGCCAATGCTGCCTCCTTTACATTTTCACAGTCCTCTCCGATGCGATCCAATCCGGTCTGGTCCGATCCAATCCGATCAAAATCACTGAGGAGTAAGACCAAAACGCCTTAGATCACATTCGCTGTGTATGTAACTGGAACCAGACCAAGAGTAAATTCCCACAAAGACAGTTTATTTACTCAGAGAAATTATTTCCATTGTTATCAGCAATTATGCTAATCCCCCACAGACATCCCTAACATGTGGCCTCAGTTTTTTAAAAATTTGAAGCATTTTGTTTGAATTATAAAGATTTATGTACACACTATCTGCCAGTTTTCTCTTTTTAACTCAAAGGAAAACATTACACTCACACAGAAGACTCCCTCAGGGCAGATAAATATGTCTCTGCTTTGTGTGAGCAATACTCAGTGGCGTAGAGTAGGAGTATAGCAGACTGTGAGTAGTCTCCATGAAATGATGCTTCTGTCTATAAACTTTAAGCCTTTAAGTCTATGATTCCAAATGTCTTTGTCTTTTCATGATATCACAATATATGTTGTTGAATCTCTCAAACCTCATCACATACAAATTTATTTATTACTCTTCTAGTTTTAACACCAACAGAGTAGATTTAACCCCCTGAGCGTCAACATATAAGGGAGATTCCTGGGAGCTGTTCAGGCAAGGTCGTAACCCCGATGTATAGCTTCGTCTCAAACTCTGCAAATTGCCTGCGTTGAGAGAAGTGAGGCAGCCTTCAGGCTAATGCCACCGTTTTCTGTCTCCACTGTGTTTCAGAGACAGAGTTCAGATGTAGGCTGAGATGTTGAATGTAAAAGAAAGACTGCAAATCTTTTTTTAAGTGACCGAAAACTTCAGATGATCATGCAGATTGCATTCAGAGCTAATCGCTTGTAATGTCCCATGGTAGACAAATGTAATGCACAATGTGAAAGAAGAAATGTACCCATTATGTTAAGATAACATCTCATAGGCTGACTGCTGGAGCATGTTTTCACCAATTACTTTTGTGAGTAGAGTGTTGTCTTTTTAAATAGAAGTGTTGCCCAAAGGTAGTAAATTAAGTAATAAGCTTGAATTCCTTTAATCCAACAGCCCTTTATGTTTGTTGCCCCTTTATATCAGCTCTTAGCAATAATGGGTTTCACTAAAGAGACCAAGAGGAGAATTCTGCATATTTTAGGCCGGTAACAACATAACATGTTCACTTAATTAAACCATGTTGAGCTGTTGGTTTTAGTTCAATAGGAGAATCAAACTGGCATTAGTTATCTCTCAGTTTGCAGATAATAGTTTTATTATCATCATGAGGTAATTGTAGTCAGGAGCTATTTTAATCACCCTAAACCCACAGACGTGGAACATTATTTTGGTTTCTACTTGTGTATCATTTTACTTGTTTACATCCATAACCCATGGACGGGAGGGTGAGTCAGATTTGCTGTCTGCTCTGGTCATTGCTTGGACTTGACTTCAGAATGTTTCCAGGAATAGACACAGCTAGAAGACAGGAATATAAGATGTACTGTGCATCCTTTTGTCATTAAACCATGTAAAATACCTATAAGACACACACATGCGTTCTCTCTACTTTGTTCCTCTTTTCCTCTGTGCTCTGTAGCTGTGGAACCTTAGCTGTAGTGATTATTAGTGATATTAGAGTCTGTAGCCTGTGCAGTCTCTCTCGCCCATACAGGTCATCAGAGTTCAGCCCTACAGCGAGAGTCGGTCTGTGGGAGAGACCGGACCAAAGCCGCAATCACTTCACTGCTTACCAATGCTTCACCCACGCTTGATAAAAGTTTCTCTGTTTCAATTCCAATCTCTTTTCTTATACTTATATATTTCTTTATTAACTTTTTACTTTGTGTGTGTCTATCCCTCAAAACTTTTGTTTTTCACCACAATACCTTTTGAAAGATCAAGATTACGTTTCCCAGAATGATAGGTATAAACAGAACTTATTGAGGAGGCCAGACAGAAAATACAAAACTAATGCTGAAGTTCCACTTGTGTCTCCGCCACCGAGGACTGCTTCCTCTCAATCAAAAAGCAATGACAGCTAATCATGTTGTGTTCGAGCTTTCAAAACATTTCAAAACCTGATAGAGACGTGCAGACTCGAATACTGCCCAGATGAAGTTCTTGATAGAATTCTTGATTTTCATTTCCATTTAGTGTCCTGAAGTAAGAAATAACACAATATATTTTGTTGTTTTATTGAAAAATGTTGCTTTATTATTTATTCAAATAAACAAGTTGTAAGTTGAATGAAATAACCTGCCATGCTCGCCTAAAAAAAGATCTGCAGTCCTTTGAATGTGCTAAACATTATCCGAACAAAGCATTATTGCTGTATTGCAGGGTTTTCTGGCTTTTGCGTATTTTGCATTCTACAGTAAACACCAAACCTGTTGTTGTGCACACTATGTACTATTGTACAGACGCTTTCCCCTCTGCTCCTCTTTCAAAACAAGGCTCTCAGTGACAGCAGCTACAATGACACATTGTCATATTTAGCAGAAATTGTGGGTTATTGTGACTCTGCTGGGATTCCGGTGATAGTCTGAAATGACAGGACAGACCAGGGAAATGTGACATTTCAAAATACAATGGAAAACAGTTTGGCAAGTCAGACAGCATAAGAAGCAATAGAATCATTCAGAGAGGGAATGTGGCCGAAGCTGGAATTGTGTCTTTTGTGTGTCCTCTTTTACTGTTCCTCCACTGTTTGACCAAGCTTCTCTTGCATGCTGGCAAGAGTTCTTTGCATTCTGCATTCATTTTACCTGCAAGTTTACATACTGTGGAACCTTGCATTTCAATTAGAATGGGACTGAGTATCACCTGCAATTGTAAGAAAAAGGACACCACAGTACATACGTATTTTTAAAAAAATATTTTCTTCATTTTTTATCGTGTGAAAGTCTGCATTTTTCTTGTATTAGAGAGCGTCTCTTATCAACTCGCTCTGCCTGTTTTCCTCCAGCTGCACATGCACACACATAACTCATGACAGTCCAGGTCATTTCCACTAGAGCGGTGAGGTGTGTGCTGTGTGGTCAGTTCAGTGGGCGTCTGTTTCAATGTATAAACAGTCTTTTCCCTGCCTGAAGGCCTTATCAGCAACTGGCCTTCCTCAGGATGTGTGCCCAACAACACACACATTGCATGTTAGAATTGGAAAAACCTGCTCATAGTTTAAGTCCCATTTTTTCCCCATTATAAAACTGTCTAGCTAATTGAAATTTGTGGTGTTATTGTTGAATGTTTGGGGCAGGCAGTGCTTCATGTAGTTCTTAAGAATCACGTATGATGTATAATAATAGTAATAATAATAATAAGTGTATTCAGTGAGAAACTGATACGACACACTGTAGTTACTGTTCCATTTGCTTCAAGCCATTTCACATCTCAACCAACTATTCAGTGCACGTTTGGTTGGCTTAAGAAATAACTTAATTGTTGATTGGTTTTAACTAGATTTTAACATTCAAAAAGACTTAGTTAAATTCACTCTTGTGTCTCTGCCTCTACTGCCCAAAATAGCATTCTTTCACCTACACACAGAACTTAATATATAACCAAAGAGAAGATGTTTCATGGCTAAATGTAGGCTAAACAAAAGCTCTAAAAACTAAGCAAACTATCTGCCGTATATCTGCATGTGGCAGATTATCCCTCTCTCTGTCTTTGACATACGCTGTGCAGTATGCCTTTGGTGAAGGAATGAGAAAAACAGAACAGAGAAAACAAAGAAAAAATGTAGCGCACATTCTTTTTGTTAGAGGTGATAGCCAGTGATATTGTAAGGCTGGAGAGGTTAGTCTAGACTATATATGGTCTGGAGCTGGAACTTCTCAACTTCTAACAACAGATAGTTCATACCATATGTGTGTACCCAAGTAATGATGTATAACATTAAACACAGAAAAGATCATAGCACTATAAATCAGTTTGAAATGTTTTGTAACTAAACATACTGTACTTGCTAAACATTCTTATATTGTATTGTAAATGACAACTGGCACCCTGTAAAACTATGAAAGGAATGGCAAGCCTAAACAAGTATTGAAGTATTGCCTAATAAGAATTAACAGCAATATTTTATATCCCTACATGTGCTCTCATTGACGTATTGCGTATTTCTGGTACCAGATGAGGGCTGTCTCAAAGAAATGCCTCTATATATTTAAAATCAAATGGTAAATGTGCTGGCGTTTCTAAAATATGAAAACTTTACAAGCCTGAAGTCTGATTGGTTTTCAGTTCACTGTTCTTGTTTTTGAATATCACCTCTGACTTGTGTTGAATATTAAAACGCATCCACAGTTGCACCTCTGAGATTTAAAACAAGAGCTTTTTTTTTTTTCTGGCCGCGGAGAACACAGAATGGTACATTTGTAAGTTAATAACGTTATTTCTTTATGTTCTTTGTTGTTGTTCATTTTGAGAAGAAAACTTTTTTTTTTTTTCCCAGAGGGAATTTGAGCTGTTGGATGGGATATTGTTTGAAAAATCTGAGCTTTGCCAGTGAAAACACTTTTTAGTCTTTCTCACTTGCAGCCAGACACATGCACGCATACTGCAGGCTACACTTGCACACATAATTGTACTTTTCAAGAATTTTTGAATCTCATGCTACTTGAGAACTGTGACACTAACACACTTAACACAGAAACCTACAAGGCATATTAGCCCATTTAAAAAGATTCGCAGGAGTACGTTCAAGACAGCATTTTGAAAAACACTTGTGCTGTGTTTTGAAAGGAGTTTAACTATGCGGATGATGGTCAGCTATAGATGAACACCATCAGTCTCGAGCGATAACTGCACTTCCTGGCAGTGACCACAAACCATTATTCATAATTACACACTGCATATTCGAAATACTTTCTTTTGCAGTTGTAAAAACTCCCTGCATTTGACTCTGTGCTGTTGGGCTGTTTATGAGCTGTGGAGTGCAGCAGTTAAAACGTTTTTAGGTTTTCACACTTACACACAGCCAGACACATTCACACACATATTTTATGAATCCTGCAGTGCCAGACTTTCATAAGCCTGTTGTTATTTTAACATTTCTACAGTCTCGGTTTGCCCAAGTCAGCGACTCCAAGCTAGTGCTGGGTGGCGGATATACAACAATACACCGTGTTATTATATGTCTCATGCAGGAGTATTGGTCTGTCAAGTAGAGGGTAAAGGTCTCCAAAGCAGGGGTCTTTCAGCCAAAGTCACAAGCTTCATCTGATTAATTGTAGCTCTTCACTAAGTCTTGCATGCTGACAACCCAAGTGTTAAGACAATCCCATTAATTACAAGCCTGGCGGCGAGGAGCTCACCTGCAAATGCTCTGTTCGCCAGAAAGGTGGCCCCATTGATTCATAATACGAGACCTTTCCTCTGGATTACCTTGGGAAATGCTTCTATTTTCCCCAAATTCCTAAGGTCATGGGGGCATACTAACCTTTCCATAGCGGTGAGCTGATTAATGGAGAGGATCGGTAACAAACTGGGCCTTCTCCCAGAAATTGCACCAAACCGATACCTGCCAAGCTCTTACTTTGACATATCGCTGCTTCTTTTTACATTAACATGAAAGAGAAATTGACAGACAATGTCTCAATGGACAAGAAGAAGACAAGAGAGGAGCGAGAGTGTAGAAGTCCCAGGGGTCTTAGGTGGGATCTGATCTTTTCTGACAGGAGAAGGCTCATGTGATCTGCAAGAGTGAAGCTTAACTCTCTAGGCTGTATCACACCCTCTTTCAGTCGGTTGCTTTAGATGAAAGGAGTTGATTTTACGCAGCGTGTTGGACATACAGGGCGAGGGGAGGATTTAACCACAGAAGCAGTGAATATTGTCTGAGTTTATGTTTTGACAAGGGTTCTCTGTTCAGGGCAACGGACTCAGGCAGAAACTGTGTCTTCAACAGAACTGAAGAAGCCTTTTAGGTTTTGACTTGGCACTCCTTGAACCACTAAATCCTACAAAAAGCAAATCAGGCGGTAGACTAGACACATAGGCAAGATTTGTGTGCTCGCTGCGTGCTCCTACAAAGCTTGTGCTGAAGATTTAACACATATATTTTATCCCTGTTTTGACCACCCAGACCGTATTTATCATTTGATTTCTACTGCTCATCGTAAACACATATAAAGCTGTCTTGTCTTGTGTTTCTTTTTTGGCGGTTCATTGGCAGTACAATTTGACTCTACCCACACATTCATGCATATCCTTTATTGTTCTGCCTTCTCTAAACTTGTTTAGTCATTACAAAGTGCCTCATCCAAAGTAAGCAAAGTGATTTATGGCCTTGTCAAATTGTAAATTAGCAGTTCAGCTATGAGCATTGTTTGTTTCAGCTTCATTTTTTACTCAGCCAGACCTCCAGTTGTTCAAATTGCACACCCAAAAAGGGACTCCTATTCCTTCAGAGCTCTTTTGGATGTTTGCTTTTAAAAATGTGATCCAGACATTTGCTAAGAGGGGAATTAGCATTTGTGGTCTGAGGAATTGGTGCAGGACTGAGATAAGAGATAGAACCCATTAGCCTGGGCAGTTAGCCTATTTAAAGGCAGTTAATTATTTACCTCATTTACACTACAGAGCTGAGTAAGCTAGCCAGAGTTTACTCATTACTGCTCTCTGTTATTGAGTTAGACAGAGCTAACTAAGAGGTTTACTGCAGGTTATACCTCAGGAAGGCTATTCTAATGTGTCTAAAAGGCATTTTTGATCCAGTGTGGACTGGTCAAAGCAGGCCTCCTCAGGCCCTGTAGCAGCACAGCAGGGGTTGACTTTAAGGACTCAGTAATAATTAGAGTGGTGCATGGTGGGAGTTCACTATGGACAGCCCTTGTACCCGCAGGCTATACGCACACATGCACACACACAGGAATACACTACACACACCAGTGGATGAATGAATGAACAGAGAGTCCTGCACAAAATGTTTGCATACAACATGCACAAATGCTCTGCCTCATGTGTCCTGGAGGAAATCCCATTTCTCCCAATTCCAACACACCTATAGCTGCTGCAGTGAGTTAGTGATTTGTGTGTTCATCTGAGTCTGGGTAAGTGTGTTTTGCCGGTAAACTCATTTATCTTTTAGGGTGCCATTTTTTCTGGGGCAGTTGTTGGTTGTGAGCAGGCTGATGAATCTATTATACTGAGAGAGCCGTCTTCTCTTCTCTTCTCTTCTCTTCTCTTCTCTTCTCTTCTCTTCTCTTCTCTTCTCTTCTCTTCTCTTCTCTTC
>JAPQRN010000019.1:3225145-3242669 GCA_037367275.1 Coranthus polyacanthus | reverse complement strand
GTCCGTCTGCTACGAACTGCTCTGCCAACATCCCTGAAGAGCACAAAAAAGGAAGAGCTCAAGCCAGGTCCCCGGCTCTTCTCTTCTCTTCTCGTCTCTTCTCTTCTCTTCTCGTCTCTTCTCTTCTCTTCTCTTCTCTTCTCTTCTCTTCTCTTCTCTGCCAGCACCTCCACCTCCACCCCTTCCCCACCCTTGCCCCTCTTTCCTCCTCCCTCCTTTTTCTTGTCTGTTATTTTTTTTCCGTTGAGGTTAAAGGAGAGAACGGGTCGGTAGCACACTCACAGAAAAGGAAGGAAAAGAGGTTTGGAGCTTTATGGCAGGTGAGAGACAAACAAACCCTTGAGATTTTAAGCCTTTCTCTGACATTCTTCCATTTATTCTTTGTTTTGTTCTTAAACTTTAACTCACACTGATGAATAATTTTCTCACTGTTTCCCTAATTTAATCTGCCATAATGCCACATTGCTTATCTTCTCTATTTTTCTTTCTCTTTCTCTCACACCTTACCTCTCTATTTTCCCACTCCTTCTTTCCCCACTCTATTTTTGCACGGTAGATCATAGGTCACATGTGTTGGCCTGGGATGTGTAAAAAAAAACAGTGTGAAAGAGTGGGAGAAACAGAAACGGGGTATTTTTATGTTCACACACAATCTGGCAGCTGACACAATTCAGGAAAAATAAGTGGGTAGGCTGACAATCAGGCATCACGCATGCACACACTCGCACACATGCATCACAGTGAAATGAACACTTGGCTGATCTGGAGTCTACTCAATCTGGCAATAAACCAACTCTTTTCTTGGGCAGAATGTGAACGCGTGTGCCACATGTCCGATTGTGTTCTTCTGCATGTCTGGGTCTGTGTGTTTTTTTTCCCGGTGTATTTATGCAAGCGGAAGCAGAGCTGGAAGGCTGTCATCATGCAAAGATCAATAGACTGTGAATTCATAAGTGTTGTTTTTTTTCCCAGTGTCATCCTGCCTGCTTTGCAGAATGTGCTGCTATACTAAACCACCATTGCCTGCTTGGCTTCACACTCTGTCGCGTCAGGCAGCCTCTTTATCACCAAGAGTTGTGTAAGTGTCGGGGGGATGTGTGTTTGCCTGCATGTTTGTGTGTCCTTCCATGCAGACATTTGCAGTGTGTAATGTGTGTAAGTGCGTCTCCTCTATTTTGTCTGTGTTAAGTAGAAAGTGGTAATTAATAGGAGAGGGGCTCCAGGTTTATTTCAGCTCAAACTTGCAAACTGCACATTTGAAAATGTAATACATGTTTGGTGTTTCTATGTGTGTGTGTTCAAGTCAACATGTTCTCATACCTGAATAACATAACAGGTCGGTTGCCATTGAATAAGTGTAGATTCACTGGTTATTTTTGTTGGCTAACCCGGAAGTTAGCATCGCCTCGGTTGTTGATTTTGAAACAACAAAAATTAAAATGCTAACAGTCTACAAAACATTTGCACGACTTCGTCAGCTTCCAAATCCGACATGTCTTGTTCCCCACACTGTGCAACACAACAAGGCTGTAAACTCAGACTGGGAGTAGATGAGTACATTGAGTTTGGTGTGATGACATGTAATGGCCCAGAAAAGTCTCATTTAGCCACTTGCAGTCGCCTTTTTTAAGACACATAAAACCGTCAAAATTGGTGGGGTATTTACTGTATAATTGTGCAATGTATTAAATAACTGTGATAGGCTGTGACAATGCAACGATTAAGGCTTGGTTAGCTTTAGGCACAAAATTGACTTGGTCAGGGTTTGGAAAAGGTTGTGGTTAGGGATAAAATTAGATTGTTGCCCGACAACTGCCACAACAACAAACGGGATACAAACCCTGGATGTTAATATATAACGACAGCACCAGACCAGTCAGAGAAGAAGTCGCCTACATAAACATCAGGCGTGTGAACCTCCGTAAACAATCGACCAGTGCTGTCGTTTTTCTGGTGAGGTCGGGCTGGTTCAAGTTGTTTTTACCTGTCATAGTGAATTGAAGCAGAGGTAATGCGACATGGCAGCTCTGTAAGTGATCTTCAATCGCGACGTACAGCACACCTTCTGCCTGCTCTACCCTCATATCTCTCTCTTTCCACCAACCCTCATACCCGACAAATTCCATGACTTTCCTCCTGTCACATATTTTTCTCATTTTTTCTCATTTGTGTCACAGATTTATTCCCTTCGTTTCTCTCCTTTCCCCTCGATCTGTCTCCCATCCCTGTACTCTGCCACCAATCTGCAACTGTCCCCGTGGATTTTACCCCTTTTCAGCACTCTACAACATCTGTTAATGATGACACACAGTAAGAATAGTCAGATATGCCACATGCTAATTAGTGGTAGCAGTTACTTCACCATCCTCATTAATGCCCATGAGGGGAAGTAGCCATAATGCTAACGTAGCTCCTGCTAGAAGCGGTTGGCTGTGTGTGCTCCAATGAATAATAGATGGCGTGTCACTTCCTTTATCGCTAATGAAAGCAGGCAGCTGCTCCTCGAGCTGGAATACCACTTTGGGGCACGAGGAGAGCTGTCTGAAAAAAGAAAGATACTTTCATTCTCTGTATGCATGAGATCAAGTGATAGTAAGCTGATAAGAAAACAGTTGCAGGGAGGGCAAGGCATGAGGGTTATCTGCCCTTAAGCAGATGAATGGTAGGTAACACTAAGGCCATGTCCACACTAATGCAGATAAGGTTGGGGATGCAGTCTAAAATTGCCTGCTTCCACAGATATTAGTCAAGTTAGTAATAATTTCTTCCACCCCTAGCTCTTTCTGCAGGGTTTCCCTCATTGTATTTTAAAATAGGCATCCGCAATTTTTAAACAAAAACCAGAATTCGGTGACAATTTGATTGAGGGTGTCAATGCAGTGGCCTAAAAACTACCTCCTTGGTTAACAGGTACCATTTAAGACCTGCAATTAAATCCGTTTTTTACTCTTTTAGTTTCGTGATAAAAGAAGAGTATGTGTGTACAGTATATTGAAATACACAAGTAAAAACTACTGATTAAAAGACTACTGAAAACTAATGATTAGTTTGTCTTAAAGTGTCATAAAATGGTCTCAAATGTCTTGTTTGGTCCACAAGTCATTAAAGATATGGAGATATTAGATTTACTGTCAACAAGGAGTAAATAACCCAGTATTTTCAAATTTAACAAGCTGGAATCAGACAATTTTGACTTTTTTCTTTAAAGCAATGCTCAAACCCATTAATCGATTATCAAAATTGTTGCCGATTAAGTTAATAGTTGACAACTAATCGATTAATCGAATAATTGCTGCAGCTCTAGACATGACGCACCGTAACTGTATCCTGCTGAGGTGAATCAGAGTGTGAGTGCCGGTGTAACTATTCTGTATAATGGACAGTCCATTTAATCTCAGCCTGCTCATATAAATGCACCATGTGGGCTTTTTGATCACTTGTAACATTATGGACCCATGTCATGAGTGGATTCCCGTTTCGTTTGTATTGTTCAGGCTGTGTACAATGCCTTTGGTAAGCTCAGCTGAAAGGTTTGTCATTGATTTTACTTTAAAAGAGACGTTGCTGGAGGTGCAAAGTTATTCTTCTGTTGATCAAACAACAACCCAGCAGCACAAAGCACTACTATTTCTAAAATGAAAAGAGTACATGCCATCATGCTATTGAACTCAGTTGTGTTTTTTTTCTGGACATTTTCCTCTCTGGATTACCATTTCTTTCTGTGTAACCATCACATAATACAAAGCAACACTAAAGTAATATTGGCAGCAGCACAATGCGATCTGTCCATGTTAGACAGAAAGATACAGTGAGGTCATTTTCCACATGCATCCTGTCTGTTCCGAGCCATCTTTCCGAATGTAAGCGCAGTCCTTGGACTCTGTAATGTTCTCACAACTAATTTCCTTGTGTGAGGTTACCTTGTAAGTGGATGCAAACAAGGAAACTTGCAACAGAATATTTAAAAGACGTCAGACATTGCGCCTTTTGTTTTTTTATGAATACGATCGAGCTTCTTTTGTTTGCCCTAAGCAAGAGGAGAAAATTATTTCTTTTCAGAGAAACGGAAAATACTATAAATAAAAACCCCAGATTGTAGTCCTTGCCTCCTTTGTGCTTGAAAGTGATTGGCAGCAAAGTAGAGGCAACCTGCTTTTAACTCGTTCACTATAGTCTGAATACTGCAAATAACTAAATTAATGTTCCAGTCATAGAGGAGCTCCCTATTAAAGTATCCACTGCAGCCCTTGACTTTAATTTGCAGTTGCTCACAAGAAAAAAAAGCACCTAGAGCTTGAATGAATGTTTTTTTTTTTCTCTCTCATTCTCTCTCTGGAGTTGAAAGCCAGATGTTGTGGAGGCACAAAGGGAACAATCTGGCCTCTCCTGAATACAGACGGTGCCCTGCTGGACCTGAGTAGATCATACTGGAATAGGACAAGACTGAATGTGTCTGGGTGATGAACTCGAATAGACTCGACTGACGTTAAGTGAAGATTAAAGGAAAATTGACCTAGAAGATGTATTCTAGTAGTACAGCATTGCTGTAATGTACTATACATAGACAGAGATAATCTTAGGAAGCAGAGGGATAGGTCCGTCTGACTGTGCTCAAATAGCAATTTAGAGCAGAGGGATTGATCTGTTCCTGTGGAGCACACAGGCTAAACCACTGTGAGATAAGTGTCTCCTAGTTCTGTCGTCACAATCTGGATGCTAACAACATCCTTTCATCCGATCTGGTTCAGCAATCAGAAAGTTTCAAGTTCCCGCTTTTCTTGTCAGTGAATTTTCTCAGTTTTCTCAGTTCACTGCCCCGAAGCATCTCTGTTCTGCAGTGTGCCATTATAGAAAATTGTCATTTAGACCTGCAACTCACTAGACTGAACTAATTGCACCATGAGCTGTGTCTCACACCAGCAACTCGTATCATAGAGAATGTCTTTAATGAGGTACGGATGAGTGCAAAAAGGATAAGATTTAATGAAATCTGCTGAAAAAACATAAAACGACTGATGCCGGCTTTCATCATGTGACGTGTACAGTCTCTGAAGATGTAAAAATATCACAGGATGGGCTTTACTTTGGGTTGGTATGCATTTGGTAATCAAAGGGACTAGCATCCACTTCACTGGAGGGAAGCTTATTTATACTTCAGCTAATTTGAATGAAGCAAACCTGCTTAGTGAAAGCTTTTAAATCCTGCAAACCTGCCTGACTGAATTACTTTTTCGTGAAGAGATTAAAACAAGACTAAGTGGTGGAATGGCTCGAGTTTCTAGAAAAAAATTGGAACTAAATTTTAACATCAAATAACTTTAGATGCAAGAATTGCTGCAAGTAATACTTGACAGCAGTGCAATAGGATTAGCGTACAATTATTTGCATGCTGTCTTCATCTTCATTTTCCTGCGTTTATCACCACATGTGCTCTCGCTTGAATTTATTTGTGACTCTGGTTGTGAGTTAATGGACTAAGCTGGACAGTGTTTCTCACATTCTCGGGCTAGCACATAGGTAAACAGAGATAGCTGGTCCCGTGTCAGGACCGTGATAAGGACTTGACCTCTGTTATTGTGGTTTACCTGCCTGTTTCGCTCCCCCTCGCTGCTGCTTGCTGATTTCACATCGCTAATAAACACTCGCGTTTAGAGGTGCAGCTCCCGACGATGCACAGCATTTCACGTGCGTGTGTGTGAGAGAGTGACAGATCACTACGTATTCTCGCGTCTAACATGGATTACAAGGCCAAAAGCAACAGAGGGAGAGCGGGGACACAGGGAAACATTCAACATAACAGTAAAGCACCCTGCATGTATGAGATATGAGTGTGCACAGCTGCCACTCCCATCTCAGCCTCTTTTTTTTTTTTTTTTTTTTTCCTTTCTCACCCATTTTCTCTCTCCCAACCACCCACCTCCTGTCCCCTGCTCATACTCTCCAGTTCTATTTCCTGTTGGCCTGTCTTCAATCTGAGCCTGCTCTGTGTCAATGTATGAAACTAATTCAATATCCTTTACACAGGCTTTCCAATGTAATGACCCATGACATTCAATTAATGCTTTTCCCCTTCTTGGTAGGTGGGTCAGCAGTAATTTTATGTGTGTGTTTGTCTGGTGAGTATGTGTGACTCACTGAGTGGGTGTGTGTATAATTTGGAAAGGATGGCAGCCAATGAAACCTTATTTAATATAATCTGATCTTGTATCAGCAAAAACAAAAACCTAAAAATCTAAAAAAATTCAAAAATTTTGGAATTGGCATTTGGTTTATTGACAGTGTCTTTGTTTTTTTTGTTTTTTTTTTAAATAGAACAACTACTGTTTATCTTCTTCTTTGAGGTTTCTATGTTGGTGACATTTAAAAACATACAGGTTGTCAGTATGAGCTCATTAACTGTACTCTCATTGCTCCTGTCGTCCGGGCTTCACATTGCCAATATTGCCGTCTCTTGACAAGCTGTCACGCTCATTGGATTGGTGTTGAAAGACTGCGCCGTGTCCTTTAAGAGGTTATGTACATGTGTAAGGCCAGGACAATATTTGCTGCTCAGACCCAGCAGTTTTTTCAGGCATATAGAGGGGTGATAAATTAAGGGGAAAAACCAACATAAATTGTCTTGTGTAAGGTGTTGGATCATCATGCGAGAGAGATGAACCACCATTCTTCCAAAAGATATTCCCTCACTTGGTGTTTCTGTGTTGAGTTGGATTGAGATCTGGTGACTGTGAAAGCCATAGCATAAGACTCACATTCATACATACTTAGCCCGGAAGAGATCACTCCCATCAGGTTTTTCCCTTTAATTAGTAACCTGTCTGTGTATTGCACATATAAACTCCAAGCTATGTTAACATACACACATAAACAAACCGTGAAAAAGTAAGCATGTCCTAGTGAAGCCAGTAGCAATATCTGTTTAGATTAGTACAGGCTAAGGAGCTTTTGGCTCATACTTATTGATCCCCTAATCTAGTGTGGATTGTGTATCATTTACACTGGGACTTGCGGTATTTAATTCCGAATAATCTACCAGTTACCATGCTGTAGTAGAGCTGTGTTTATGCAGGATCATGCATGCATGAAGGATATTTAGCCTGATATTATAGCTCATCGTGTAATTATTTATAAAGCTCAGCAAACACAATACAATTGTTGTCTTTCTCTGACCTTCATTAACCACCAAAGTATTAGGCATAGCTTTAATTAAAAGAAGAAAATGAGCACATCTGCACTGTAGGGAAGGTCAGGTTGACTCTTTCTCATTAGGGAAATTCCTTACAGTTCTGTCAAATCATGGATCGCTAATGTGACTTTTTTTTCTTACTGGATCATCTTTTCTGCCATTTCTGTACCTTCTGCAGCTCTTTCTGTCAAGCCTGTCCGCCACACTTACAGTTTCATTAAGTCATCTTTTTCTGACACCATAAACTGTATTTGTTCTACTGTCCTCCCTCCTTTTTCACCTGCACTTCCTCGATGTCCCTCCTCCGTTCTCACCCATCTACCTTTGTCTCTTCTCTGGTAATGATCTAATTAAGGAGGGTTCTGTTGCCTGCCCACTGTGTGTAATTGCCAGCAGCGTCTGCCTGCATGTACTCAGCAATTACTAGCATTCTTCTGCTCCAAAATCGACTAATTAAGCCTTAAGGACAGCGAGCTGACTGTAGACGCATTAAGTATCAAGAGGAGTCAGGAATGCCTCTGCTTTCTGCACACCCGGGACACTCGGAAGTGGTGAATTGAAGAATGGTTGTCATGGTAGCAATCACACGGTGTCAGATCGTGTGCAGTGGGTGTCAGTCCGTTGATCTGTGTGCGTGTATATCTGTTCATCTGTAACAAAGACAACAACCCCCGCTCCAGGCCACCAATTCTTTTCATTATTAAAGCTCAATCATGAAGACAGGAGGGGAAACAAATAGAGCTTGTCATAGTTCCTCCTTGGGTCCCGAGGTGGACCGACTCTCATTTTGATTGATTACATTGCCGGCTCATGCGATGGCTGGCTAGCAATATGTTCCCACTCAGCACTGAACACACGCAGCTTACCCTGTGACTAGGACCTACTCCAAAATATATCAGTACCACCACACCAATGTATCCAAATATACTGCAGTGGGTGTCTGAATGCAGTTTTACTGTTGTGATTAATTATAGCGGATGCTCTGTCAAACAAAAAAAAAAAAGGGTGCACGACATTTGGAAATATCATTCAGTACCAGATCAAATAAAAACTTGAAAATAGTCTAAGCTATGGAGAAACTATGAGAAAAGAACAAGTTGATCTTTAGTGTTTTTTTCACTATGACATACTTTTTGTAGATAGCAACAATGTGAAACTATAAGCTCCCGTTCTGTCTCTAGACATCAAAGCTGTAATTTCAAATGGAAAAATGCCTTTTGAGAGTTAAGGTTCCCGTATTTCCATAAGACCGCTATGTTTTTACATGTGAAAAAATCATGTAAAGGTCTAGAATTAAATGAGAACTGACAGAGGAAAGACCATTACAGAAAACTGCATCTCTTTTAACATTTTTCAGGTTAGTTTAAAACACTATTTATGTAAAATTCCTGAACTGCATCTATGAGATGTCTTTTAAAATATACACTGCATATACTGTGGTGTACCACCCGCAACTGAAAATTATGAATATGCTAATTTGCACCTCAAATAGTGCCTCTTTATGTTTATGTTTGAACTTCAGCTCTTAATAAACCAGAGCTTCAGGCAATCACAGGCTCTTACGTATTGGATATTTTCTCTAGTGACACAAATGTGCATGGAAATTGCGTGAATAATGTGTGCCTATTTGCCGAACAGCCTTAGAGTTAATATTTTGCTGTAAGGGCTTAAGTGTTAATTTAATATGGATTCGATTGTGTAACTCACTCAAGGTTGGGTGAACTCCTGGGTTTTATTACTAGTATTGGATATTTTATTAGGAGGCTTTACATAAGCCTTTAAAAGTTTTGACTCCCCTCTCTGAATTGTTTTCCATTTCACTTACCTCTGCGCTGAACTCTTTGTTTAAAAAAAGGGAAACCAGCTCTGATTTCTTGGCTCTTTCATCTGGAACAAATGATGCAAAGTGTTTCTAAATGGAACGTGTTCCCTTCCTTCGGTCAGTTCAGTGTTGTTTTGACTTTGCCATGGCTTCTATGGTCCGGCTCAGCAAGGAAAATAAAATTTAAGTTAATGGACATAATGGTGCTACTCTTTCTTTTATAGTGCTGTTAATATTTGCTGGTATTTGTTTTAAACTGATTTGTTTCAGCTGAGAGTGCACAATAATTAACTGCTAATTTGCATTTTATTACATTTTTTATTTAAGCTGCCTATTAGTTTACTAAGAACTGGAATGCTCTCCCCCTCACCTCAGTGTAACCGTCTGGACTGTTAGCACTACTGCTCTGCTGTGTATGCAAAACAATTCTAAGGCACTCATTTGTCATACAAAATATGCTGTATTTTGTTCATTATACCCAAGGCTTGGGTATAGTCTTGAGTAACTTAGAGGATACAAATTTCATTAATGAATCAATTTATTTATGTATTCATATAGCGCCAAATCATCTCAAGGCACTGCTCTTATGCCTCTCTACCTTATATCAGATATGTCTGTTAAGTTTTTGTCTTATTTCGGTTGCTTTACTGAACTAAAGAAATAGCCAATACTACGATAGTCTACATGAAACACTTTATGTTTCTAATTTTCTAGAAACTCATCCGAAGATCCCTTTTCTTTCTTGTATTTTCTTCGTGGCTTCTTGGCAGTATATTAATGACATTTTCTTGTAGTAGTTTTCATCAGACAGTGACAGATAAATAAAAGTATTTCAGTTTCTCACACAGCTCTTTTCATTCTGTTTTATCCAGGTTGCCAGCTCCAACTGTAGCAAACACAAATCGATGACTGAGAACTCCTCCTCCCATGATGGACAAGAAAAGTGGTGAGGGTCACCAGGCGTGATTTTACACAATGACCCGTTTATCCAACAGATCCTTTTTTATTTTCCTTACAGTAGTATTACCAGTAATTAGTTATTTAAAACATTTTTGATTATTACATAACACAGTATGTAACATGAAGGGTTAAATATTTAACTTCATACTTCTGTTAGTAGCCAAATGGACCCAAAGATGTATTTCCTTCAGGTGATAACCGCCCCCTCTCTCATACTGTATTCTTAAGTTGACACAGTATGCACAGCATTTTGCATGCTGATTAGTTTGTTTTGGCGCAGTCACTGCATGATAATTACTTCCCGGTAAGTGATATGGTTTTACATAATGGAGCACAATGTGTGAAGCACAGTACAGACTGTCTGTACAAGTGTGTGAAAAGGAATAACAATGCAGATGATTATCTGTGATTTAGTTCCTGCTCATTTTGTCAAGCATTCGCACATCTTGGCCAATTTTAGTTATATATCTTAGCTGTTGTCATTACTGTTGTGATTACTTGTAGTAGTACCAGGAGGTGGAGGAGCATAGATTTTTTTTTTATCGATTGATTTTTATTTTTTTCTCACAGCCAACGGCTTTCAGACCAAGGGCAGTGAAGGTGGTGTTCAGAGGAAGCAGCTGCCCTACTCAGTGGAGACTCCGTACGGCTTCCACCTGGACCTGGACTTCCTCAAGTATGTTGATGATATTGAAAAAGGCAACACCATCAAAAGGGTCCACATCCAGCGCAGGGTCAAAGGTCCACCCAAATTCAGCACTCTGCCTCGAAATTTCAGCCTTCCTGGGCATGGGGTCAGACCTCCACCTAAGGAGAAGGACAGCACATGGTCTGGGACATCCACTCTGGGACCCAAGCCTAAATCACGGGTGACAGAGGTCCAACAGATATTTGACTTCAGGGCAAGTGATGGAGGATCTACAAGTCAGAGCAGTAGGGGTACAATCAGTCAGGGAACTGGCTATGTTTCATCTAAGCCCAGAGATGAAGTAGCTGCAGGAGCTCGAGGTGTTGAAGAGAAGTCGGTGGGGATCCAAAGTCGGCCAAACCTGCTCAGAGCGTCTAGCATGCCCATCACCCTACAGCAACGGAAAGGCTCTGACTCCAGCAGTCCAGACCGAATTGTGGGAACACCAGAGAATGGCTCAACAGAGAACATCTTTCGTGCTTCACCAGACATAACGGAGAGAAGATGTGTTCCCCAGGATCGGGCAGGGCTTCACCAGCAGATCACAGTGGCACTGAAACGGGTCAGGGAGCTGGAGGAACAAGTCAAAACCATCCCAGAACTAAAGGCTCAGATCTGCTCACTGAGGGAGGAGAGGGAGCAGCTACTGCTTCAGCTCCAGGCTCAGGTGCAAGCCACCTCATCCTCTACACCACCCCCGAGTTCTGAAGCTGGGACACACACTCAGCCACAAGGACACAGGACGTCACAAGAGTTTAACTTAACACTGATGACTCAACCCACTCGAGCTTTAGAAGCGCCAGAGAGTCAGCCAGTAAAGCCAGTAACAGGGAAAGAGAAAGTAGGTATGACAGAGAATAGCAGAGTGTTACAAAAACAGGGTGAGATAAATCGGGAAGCTGTAAAGAGTTCCTCAGGTCATGAGAAAATGTGTTGGGTGTCAGAGCAAGAAAAGGAAGAAAAAACACTGCTGTCAGAAGAATCAGACAAACAAAAAGAGACATTAGAGAGTCCACTGGAGCATGCAGCAGAAAAGCTATCACGGGATATTGCAGGACAGGAATTAATATCACTCAGGGTGGCTATAAAAGATGCAAAGACTGGTAGTTGTCAAGATGACAGCACAGGAAAAAGAGGAAAACCTGAGAGTAGTCATGAAGACAAAGACGGTGCGCAGAAGCTGCAGGAAAAATTAATGATACTTGAGGCTAAACTTACTCAGGCGACTGAAGCGCTGGAGAGAACTGGTTCTCTTTTGAAAGAGCAAATAGAAGAGAACAAGGTGAAAGAAGAGAAGATACTACAGCTAAGTGAAGGAGTGAGAGTAGAGGTGTGTTCTCCAGAAGCAGCTCCCAGGCCAAGAAGAGAGAGCATTGACACAGGGACAGAAACAGAAAAAGTAGATGTTGCCAACCAAGAGACAGAGACAGAGTCTCCAACCACAGTGGATCAGGGAACAGACACAGAGAAAATCTGTGTTGAAGTGTGTGTGCCCAAACCAAGAGCTGGAAGTATAGATCAAGGAACAGAGATGAGTAAAGTTGACACTCATGACCAGGTGACAGAGATAGAGGCAGAAGTAGCAGCTGCAAGCCCACCAAGACCCAGGGCCAACAGCATGGAACGGAGCACAGAAACCGAGAGGGTCATCACTCAAGATCAGATGACAGAGACACCAGTGGCAGAGAGGGTGAATCAAGTGACAGAAACTGAGAGAGATGCAGTGACAGACCATCCAATGAGACCGAGGGCCAGCAGTGTCGACAGGGGGACGGAGACAGAGAGAGTGGACACAGTGGACAGGGTGACAGAGACCGAGGCAGCACAAAGGACAGACCAGCAGACTGAAACGGAAGCAGATAGACGGCAGGATAACAATCCAACCAGAGATGCAGGAACGGAGAGTCAAGAGAGAGAAAGTGCAGGTAGCCAAAGAGTAGAAGAGGTACATACTGTGGTCAGTGAAACAGTGGAAGCTGAGGAAGTAAATGAAAGAATACAAAAGGATAGTAGGGAAAGTGAAACTGTCATGATGAAAGTAGAAACAGAGAGTCCAGTTGTAGTTGTAGAAACCGTAGTTGAACACCCTTCAGTTCCAGACACTGTAAACCAGATTGAAAAGGATGTCAGTACAGCAACAGGAGAAAATGTAGAATCTAAGATTGAAGGGAAAATGGAACAGAATGATTCAGAAATAAAAGAAAAAATTACTCCGCAAAAGACAGTAGTTACAGATACTATTGAACCACAGCAAGTTGAATTGGATACAACAGAGAAGAAAAAAATAGCAGATAGTGATGTGTGTGTAAAAATCAAGGAATCTGAGGCCACTGATGCTGTTGCAGTAGTAGCAGAAAACACAGCAGTGAAAACAACAGCTCCTGTCAGACCGCAGAGAGGGCGAAAACCCTCGGCAGAGCAGTCCCAACCTTCGCCTTCTCAACTTCAGACAGCGCCTGTCCGTCCTCGCAGGGGATCCAGTGAAACCCAAGCCCAGCAGCCTCAACTTCAGAAAGCAACACAGTCACAAACGCAGGTACTTGATTCACCTCAGCTGGAGGCTCAGTCCCCAGAACAGCTCTCAGAGCCAGAGAAACCCACATCTGTGACTCAGGTTGAAGGCCGCGTTTTACAAAAAAGGTCTCCTGGGGTGTCTAGTGAAGAAAAAACTGTATCACGACCTCAGACTAAGGCTCCAAGCCCATCTCCAGGCTCCTCTGAACCCTCAACCCGGCCAAAGTCTATTCAAGCGCAAACCTCTGCAACTCGACGGGACTCAAAAGAGGTCAAAGCACCACAGAGAGGATCCAGTGTATCACAACCCTCTTCTCGTGGATCAGGAGAAAGCCAGAAACGGCCAACTCGCCAGGGGTCACATGAGGTCCAAGCTCAATCTCAGGGCTCTCGCAGAAGTTCAAGTGAGACTCAACCACACAAAGATGCCAGTGAGTCACAATCACTGCGCAGGGGCTCCAGTGAAGCAGCTGAACGTCGTGGTTCAGGAGAATCCCAGACCTCACGTCGTGACACCGGCGAGGCTCAGACTCCTCGTAGAGGCTCCAGTGAGTCACCAACCTCTCCTGCAGCTTTGGGGCAGGTCGTGACCCGGCTAACCGGGCTTCTGGGGGAGCAGTGGGCACAGCTGGGGAGCAGCTCTGGAGCTCAACAGACGGCTGGGCAGCAGGAGAGCCCCAGCGCACAGAAACAGACAGCAGGGAAAAGAGCAGAGGCAGGAAAAGGAGCATCAACCAAGCCGACAGGAAAAGCAGTCCCTGCAGCAACAACGGGGAAGCCAGCAGGGAAGCCTGGCCCTTCCAAAATGAGCTCTATTCAGAGTCAGCTGGTCAGCTCCCTCAGTGTCCTTTCTGCCTTTTACTCCCCAGGACAGAAAGCTGCCGCTGCCAGCAAACAGCAAGAACAAGGTAGGCCTGTGGTTTTGTGGTATATACAGTACATTAAACATACGTGTGTATCTGTCTGTCATATAAGAGCCCCTATCTAAAATACACTTGATGAAGCCATTGCATTCTCATATTTATTGAGATACCTTTACAGAGCTTAATGTTATTGTAATTAGAGGTTAACTGATAGCGGAGCAATTTTTAAAAGTGGATATAATTATGATAGTCTGGAGCAAGCAAAAGCTGATAGTGAATTAATTAAAAAAAACAGAGACACTGCTGGAAATGTCTTAATTATAAACTGGATAACTGTTGACTGTCTAAGTAATAATATTAATAATAATATTTAGTCAATAAATCTGGATCTGAATATTAAACTAACTGTAAGAAACTACTATATGGGAGTGATTTCTTTTCTTTTTTCAGCTAAGTCAGGAATTTCACTTGAGAAGCCTAATATTAGCCATCGTACACTATCTATTAATCTATTATTTCCACCTTAATACACGCTATTTTCCAAGCAACCTAAATATGACATGTCACTTCTGATCTGAACCAAGAAATCTGATGGGGCTTATATATATAAAAAATTATATATATACGATGCAACAGAAAACAAGGTGCCCTGTCTGTTTTCACTGACTTAAGAAGATAGAAATTTGACTTTTCTGTTGAACTTAACGTGCAGCAATTTTTTTTTTTTTTCCTCCCTTCTGTCTGAAATATAACACCCTGTAGGACTTCATTAGCTAATGCTCAGTAGTTAGTGCCAGACATCTAAAACTGGACCTCTTGATGAACTGTTCCTTCTTCCCACATGATATTCACTGGTGGACGTTAGTAAGCACTGTTGATAGCCAAGCAGGCGCACACATATAAATATGAACACTTAGTTACAGTACACAGGTGAATGGACTGTTAAACACAGACCTTTACACTCACGTCAAATGGGAGATGCCTCTCTCTCTTGAGGCCTGGCTGTTCTTTTTATGGCCCATGAGCTCAGAATCACTCTGCTCTCACACACATATGGTCAGAGTTCATTTAAAGTTCACTGTATAGCATGGGAGAGTGCTCTTAAGTGTTTTGTGTGCTTGTGCGCCAAAATACACTGTATGCGTTCTCGAAAGGATGTCACAATTTCTTTATAGTTGCTGGCTACATTTGTGACATCTGAGATTCCCATCCTAAACTCTTCTACCTCAAGTTACACTGGAGTTGTACAGAAACACATCGGGAACCCTCGCTCGTCCCGGTCGTCGGAGACAGATTGAGCTTTGGAGATTTGTACGGGTTCATGCAACATCTCAGGATATATTTTAGAGAATGTTAAATCACAGCATTGTTTTATTTATTACCAAGAGGATGTATTAAAATGCAGGGTGTGTCCTAAACTTCCCTTCTCTCTCCTGTTTTCCTCTGAGAGATACTGGATCTAAAAGCATCATTCTTCTCAGATGGTGGTTGCAGGGATCTTTTCAGCTGGTGGTCTTTGGCTCAAAGCCACATCCTTGTGTCCTTGCATAAAACATGACGGAGCCTCAGCACCTTGTCTGCTTTCAAGCACAACTAAGCAGCCATACTGGGCTTGAAGCCAACAGGAGTCAGCAAAACGCCCATGCAGAATCAATTATAGGGTAGTTACATACATAAGTAGGCCTGACAATGTCAAGGTTGTATGTTGTCAATAAGGCCTGTACTGATGGCCCGTGTCTATATATCGCCCTGGAAATATTGGGTGGTTGTCAACTGTGGCTGCAGGGGTAAAATGTCACCAACTGTCAAATGAGTTGACCCAGCTGATTTTCTTATAGGAAGTTACTGATATATGTTATTTTCACAACAGAAGTGACGCCATGGAAATGGGAATGACAAAGGGTTCTCTACTCAGAATGTGTTGCTTATGGCATCCTTTCTGGTCTGTGTATTTGTGAACATTGTTGCCGGTCATATTCATATTAAAATTCACAGAAGCCTAATTAATTTTTTCCTGTTTTCCTTGTTCTTTTTCGTCTTTCATCTTCCGCTCTCTTTCTCTGTCCTCTTTGCCAGGTCTCAAGTCTATTATGAAGAAAAATGGTGTCACTGACAAACAAGGGAACAAGGGAGCCAAGAAAAACCTGAAGTTTGTTGGGGTGAATGGAGGGTAAAAAATCTTCATTTTAATCAATATCTAAATCCATTTGATTAATATGTTTACGTGCCGTGTTTTGTGCATTTTTTTAATGTGTTTGTGTGCTTTAAATCTACATGGGGATTAATTCTTAGGTTGTGTTTGGCGCCATTATTGTAGAGTAATTAGATATGACTATTTTTGTACTGATTTAATTTTAAAAAATCTTCAAAAACAGGGATTACAAATCTTTACTTGTCAGGTTTAATAGGGCTTTAACAGGATTAGCCAGTTAGCCCGACAACTGTAGAAAATTACTCCAAGTAATCCTTGTCAACTGACACCTGCGTATTTTTTTTTCCCACCTGTAGAAACTGCACAAGAGCAAAGTAATTAAACAACAGAGGTGTTATCTCCTCATGGTGTTTAATAATAGAATGACAATTTAATAATGAATGAGTGATGTTTGATATTAAGAACTAGACACCACAAAGTAACAGAAGCCAGTGCAAGTAAAGTAAAATGTCAAGTAAATTAATCATCAATATTTGCACAGCATTTATGATTTTGCATGACTGTAGCTAGTTAAAATTTGTTGCTCACATCCTCAATAAACCGACAGTTGCCTATATATAGAATGTGCAAATAAAGTACGGTCATGTAGCTAAAATTTTGTCCATGTTTTATGGGGAAAATATCTGTTTATCCTTACATTTCAAGCAGCATTGTTGCTCATTTTAGTCCCACCGTTAAAGGAGTCATAGTTGACTAGTTTACGAAGGTGTTATGGCTGATCATTTGTTAGTGATGCAGTACTTTTAATCATTTGTAGTTTGATGAGTCATGATTCACTGTTTTTGTCTAATGTCAACTCGAACTGTGAAGTGAATGTTTCTCACACGTTGTTAGTCATTTTGGCTTATTTGACACACTGCCCTGTGTTTGACCTCGCTGCTGTTACTGCAAGTGTGAACTGATATATGCATTATGCATTATGTGATGTCTGTGCGTATTTTTTGTCAGAGCTGATGACGCCTCAGTGTTTTGTTCAAGTGTGCTTATGTCAGCATTGCTGATTTTCGATTCAGTGTGTGTCTGCGTGTGTTTGTGTGCTTGTAAATGCAGATGAATTTTTAGTAGGCAGATGGAAGAACAAAGGCATGTCTCTAGGCAGGGAGATTATTCGTTCCAGCTGGTCTGATGCTAGTTAGTTGTCTGACACAGTTATAACATGAAGCACCTGCGTGCGCACACACACACACACACACACACACACACGTTCTTGTTAATTACGAAGATGTTGTACTGACCGACACTAACTCACCGGATCAGCGTTGCCAGATGGAACATTTTA
>JAPQRN010000019.1:3187455-3201820 GCA_037367275.1 Coranthus polyacanthus | reverse complement strand
TATACTGGGACTGATTAGAGGGAATGAGGGGCAGGTGTGCTGGCAGGTAAATATCAGGTAAGTGAGGAATGGCAGGATACCATTACCTCCTGGACAAGCAGAAAATGATGGTTCAGAATGGCAGGAGGTCAATGTTTGTTGTACTGCACAGAGTGTTTTATCACTTTTAGGAGTGGAATATGAATCGATGTAGAATGTTAGTGCACATGTCACAGACAATCATGGAGAGAAACCTACCCACAGGGTAATAGTTGTTCCACACCCGTGCACATACGATGTGTGAAACATTGTCTGTTTAAGATCATTGTTGCAAGAACAGTTTCATATACTCTTGATGAGAGTCCTTTAGCATCCTCAATACATTTCGAAGCTGAACGAGAATGGTGCGTGGGATCTTCTTCTGTTTGAGATTTTCAGCACACATGCATCACAGAGTTAGATGAATGAATATGTTCTATCAAAAACACATAAATCATGCAACGTCCTTAGACTGGGACGTCCTGGTGGCCAACAGGTTTATGATCAAGTCACAATGTCCATTGATGACTTTTGTTGCTTACGTATTTTTTATGACCCTTAAAACATACTTTCTCTCGTATAATTCACTTCAGAGTTTTACTTATTATCGATGTCAAACAATTTCAGGAATCTGCAACTTCAATGTCACCTTTCAGAATAAAATCTTATATAATCTTCTTTAAGTTTCAAAAACATTTTTGCACATTTATTCAGGACTTTTTATTAAAAAAAAATTCCTCCACTGGGAGTTAATTTCTCCTAATGTCCAAATTTGCATAATGTATAAAATGCAGTCTCGTAAAAATCCCTGGAAAAAATCACATTTATTTCAGATAAATCAGTGCCTCTTTTTACAGTGCATGTTAGAGAAGACAGGCAGGAAGCGATTCAAGGAGATATCCCGATAAACGCTGCAGTCAGACCTACAACACTACACAGAGCATAGCCTCAAACACCATAACCCTTTGATCCACCACAAGTCCTTCAGTTATCATGAATCTTCAGTAAGTCACTGAGCTGCCTTGACTGCAGTAATGCTTGGGGAGATGGCAGTGCAAGGCATGGGCAGGTCTGAATCTTCAATGAAGAGCAGCAGTAACCCTGGAACAATGGGCAGGCCAAAGAGCGCCCATATCCTCCGCCAGCCCTCCTCACAGCTCATCCATCAAACCCCTAGTGAACTGTCACTCCTCAAAAGTCTCCAGGGACACCCAGTGCTGTCTCCTGCTACTTTTTCTTACTTCCAGTCCATTTTATATGCTTTTGGATCAACTTCTTCACTGTACTGTAACGTCTCTTTTCTTTTTCTCTGCAGAGTTGAGTAATATATAAAAAAGGAGAGTGCTGTTGACATTTGTAAAACCATCAAAGGAAAACATCATGTTTATAGGTGAAAAAATACCCATGAGTGCCTTGATAATCTGGTGAACACTTGAGCAATTGATATAGTGGAGCATCAAAGTAATATCTCAAATATGAAACTGTATATGATGGCTCTGAAAGCCAAGTAAGCCCTCATTACACATCCTAGGTATTTAAGTGTGAAATATTACATTGTTCGCATGTCTAGTAAACTAAAGAGTAAAACTAACAAAGCGTAAAAGAGCCAGAAACACATTTCGTGCGGGTGAGTTGATATCCTAATGACACAAATACGAGGGAAAAATGCACCCGAGAGGGGATGCAAACTTATAATGGGTGAAACCACAAACTGCGAGTGAATAATGCATGTTCAGTGGTTTGTTCACTGAATTCCACAGCAAAGCTTAGCCCTGAGTGATCAGTCAGCAGCTCAAACTGCCAGGAATTTAGGCCCAGCAAGATCAAGCGTAATGCCCAACTGTAGACGAGTCAAGGAGACATTCAAATCGGTGTTTATTTCAGATATTTAGTGAGGAAACCTTTAAAATAGCAAGAATTATGAACAGTTTGGAATGTTCCTGTAGCATGTTTCAAGAAAAAGGAGTTCTGTCCACTGAAATGCTTGATGGCATGTGATTTCAAAAGGTTACAGGAAGTGTTTGTATTAACCTCACAGGGCGAATGATGGATTTTCAGACGGCATTTTGTGAATTCTTAAGCTAGACGCCTGGAAAAATGAATGGGTTCCAGATATTGAAATTTCTTACTGGGTAACAACATGACATAAAGCCTCACCTCATCCCTCTGTTTGTTTGTTTGCTCTTTCTGCAGAATCAGACGTTTTCTGTGATCACTATAATGCATGATTACCGCTTGCTTACATTTGGCCTTGCGACTATATGCTACGTCTGCAAATGCTACAGTCATATCAAATAATAGCAATTCATTTGATTCAGTGTTTATGAATAGGGAAAATGATGTGGATAGAAAATGATATTTCTGACACTGAAGTATAAATGGTTTTGTTTTTGTGCATTGCTTAAAGAAATGTTGATGTTGGGGGTGGAAAAAAAAAACAACGCAGCTGTCACGTTCATTACATACGACTGGGACAAAAGAAGACGAACACCAAAGGTTGGACAGTTTTTATAAATTTAATATATCAATATATAGAGATATTTATCAACAGCTTGATTTCATAGAAACGTGAGTGAGACCATTTTGGCATACAGTACAGATATTCCATGTAAGTACAGAAGTTGCTAAGTTTTTAAACGCCGCCCACGCCCGTTCCATTACCAACCCCCCCCGCCCTCCCACTGACACATAACACAGAAAAAACCAAAGAGTAAAAGTATACAGAGCACGAAACAAGGCACAAATAAATTAAAATGAAAACCCCTCTTTTTTTTTTTTTTTTTAAAAGCGCACGACAACAAAATCTATTTAACAGAATTAAATACAGTATGAACACTAAAAATCTGCAATGCTGTTAAAAGCAAAACGAAACAAAACAAATGGAACAGATATGAGAAAATGTAAAATAAAAACACTTTGGCAGATTATTAATTTTAGTTACAATCAAGTAGTAAAGAAATCCAGTGCTCTTGTGTACAAATAAATTCATATATAGTCTACACTCCTTTTTACCCCAGAGGTTTATGTACATCTTTTTTTACAGATACATTTAAAACATTATCAAAAAGTTTTTTGCTGTATGAAAACGTATTTACAAGTCATGATTCAAAACTACTGGACTGTACCATTGGACCAACCCCTATTTTTCCTCCCCTCCTAAGAATGGTATCTCTTTACACAGTGCAGAAGGCTTCTTGAAAAGTTTTGTGCAACAAACAGCGTAAAAAATGCCTGTCGTATGGCTGTGGAATGGACAGAGCCCCGAATGGGTTTTGAGATTTCCTTGAAGGCAATGACGCATCAGCAACATTTTGAGAAAATGCAGGTAGATACTCTTGCAAAAATTGGAACCATAATACCAGTAAGGATATTTTAGTTTCTTAAGCGACATTTTTCCACACCTCAGTCTCCCTGTTGAAGTGAATATTGTCCAAATCTACAGCATAACCATAATCTTACATATCAAAAATGTTGCCCCCTGTATATCATCATCCCAACCCACAAAAAAGATTTACAGATTTTCCTCCCATTTCCTTCCCCCTAGCCTTCGTTTTACACTGACTGGTATAAAAATGTAGGCGACTGAACATTGCCCTTCAAGTAATCGTACTGTACATCAAGTAGATCAAATATGAAACGAGGAATGATTTGGCGAGGGGGGAGAGAGAGAGAGAGAGAGCAACAACTACAACTCACAGACGTACAGTCCAAAAAGCCACATGATAATAAGAGGAACCAGTTGGTGAAGGGAAGTCACTGGGTCAACAAAAGCTAAATGCCAGCCAAGTAGAGTCAATGATGGTTCCTTCCACAGTCCAAAACTGTAGCCAGGGGGGCGCTCCTCGTGGCTGAGTGTGTTTATTCAGCTCTGGGGATTCCTTGTTATTTGTTGGTTTCCAAGTTATTTCCTTCAGTGTTTTTTTTTTTTTTTTTTGTTGTTGTTTTTTTTTTTCCTTCTTCCAGTGTATGTCTGTCTACCCAAAGAGTGATAGCCCTTGCCTTGCCGGGAAAGATGTCAATGGCGACGATGAAAATGGGAGGGTGAGAGAGAATGAGAGGACACTGAGAAAGCAATGCTGACTATGCTCTCTGGAGTGAAACTGAGTTGTATTACAAGATGTAAAGCTTCACAGCTGGTATTACGTCTAATACAGTGCATAACATGAGCGATGTTAGAAAGCATTCAGTGCATCCTGGTTACAGCAGCGCGGGTCAGTTTCTCTGCTCGGAAAAAGAGATGGGGAGCAACTATTAGAGGAGTGCAGAGGGGAAAGGACAAGCAGGAAGTTAAGGGAGCACAAATCAGGAATCCCGGAATTACGACACACAGATTGTAGGTCATCAGGGTGCTGAGATTTCTTATGATAAGCTACTAACATGCAGCAATATGTCTAAATAAATCAGTAATAGGCCTGTCATGGATGGAGTTTAGTTTTATATAAATTACTTAGACCTACAGTAAAGGTATCCTGCCTAGAAACACACCGTAGAAGTAAATTGAACAGTTTTGTGTTCCATGTTGCACACGTTCTTTCAATGCAGCAATTAGTGGGTGAACACTGCAAAAAATCTAATAAGAGCAAATACAGTACCTATAAATGGCTAAAAGTACCAATAAACCGCAAATGTACTTCTAGTATTACAACAAATAAATAACTCAACATGTGTAAATAAATAATTACAGACACACGCACACATACATTTGTTATTCTTAGACCTCTTCAGAAGTGCTAACATGTCAGCTGTAGCAGCAGCCTGTTGTTTATAGTAAAACTGTAATGACAGCAGCGATGCAGCGAATACATTACCTCTGCTGGATTCCTGTAAATATGGAACACCACGGAGGCAGGGGTCCAAAAAGTATATGAGTCCAGCATGTTTCCTACTTCGGTTATAAAACTATATAGTATGACACGTATGACAAAAGTCCTTATTTGGACATTTTCAGTGTCCTTCAGGAGAGATGGCTACTCTCAAGGTGGCCGCAAAGCAGACCGGCCTATCTGCCTTCACACTGTTGCAATAATAACTTTTCAACAATGCCACGCTCAGTCACCTCAATAAATAAGCAATTTATTCTCAATATGGAACTCCATTAGACCTGAAACTAACACGGAGCGCATAGTACGGAGCAGACTCAAGCCGGCGTGTTTGTGGTTTATTCTATCTTCAGTACACAGATATGGGACCTGTGTAATCTTTCCTGTCAAGTTTCATCAATGTTTTCATCTTTTCCTTTGGACTTGGGAGTTAATATTGTTGAAAGAAGGAAAAAAAAAAAAAAAAAACTTGTTACAGTTGCACTACTATTCCCATGACATAACAGGATTTATTAAAAATATGAGGATAATTTAGAGAAAAATGCAGCTGCGTCCATTTAAAAGGTTACATAACATAACAATCCTAAATCCTACCTAAACACTTAACGCAGCAGGGATCTACTGAACCAGTCCAGCTTCATGCTGAGCTGAGTCAGGCTTCCCCACTGTGTATTGCATTTTATTTTGCTTCATCGGTACAAGGTTAAAATGAGGGAGATGGCCTCCCCCTTGCGCTCAGTCCCCTTTATTATGTACACAAAGGGAAGTGTAATGTTGGGACAAATATGGAAAAGGATTGCGATTTACCTGTCCAGCACGCCACTCTTTAAGTACAACACATACCGTACAAATCGACCACTGTGCTTCTTAAACTCAATGAAACATAGTGCCATCCTTCATGGCCTGGTAGGAAGACACAGTATCTGAATAATAGGGCACAACATCAGCCGAAACCTGACAAAATAAATGTCACATCATTTGTGTTCCAAGTCCAGTACAAATGCAGTTGAATACAGATCAGTCTAAAACCTGGTACATTCCCGGCGTACCTTTGTCTCTGTCTGTCTCATTATCTGAGTTTGGTCTACACTGAGCAAACCTTTCGCTGAGAGAACCATGAATGATTAATTTCATTTTGTCTTAAAAACACAGCATGTAATTTCTGGTACTAGGACTCTCTCAATCCAAATAATAATACAAGACATGGCAGCAGATGATGAAGTAGCATGGGATCATGGGAGTTATTTTCAGCCACCGTTACGAATGAAAATCTGTCTGACGTGATCTCAGACGAGGTAATGAATTTTATTGAACTTACATTTAGTGGCGTATATTTATGTTACGTCATTTCATCTAATGAAACACCCGCAAGTGATGTTATACAATGATATAATGTCACTGACTGGAGACCAAATGAAACAGGCCGTTACACTGAATACAATTTTGGATTTCTCTGAATTTGGACATCGTTGGAAGCATTTGATTACACATTACATCTAAAATGATTAAATTATGACGTATTATTATAAATGAAATATATAACACAGGCCTAGTCCTTTTTAAATGTTTTAATATGGATGGAAACAATGATGTGGAAGACTCTGTTTGCCTTGTATACTGTATACCAGGTTTTGAAGAAGAAGAGACATACTGCAATGCAGCAGTACCGAAATTTGTAATTTTAAAATGGAAGACCGGTGTTGAATGTGTATTTCAGACAAACAACACTTTCATAACTTAAATAATGCATGCATTGTAAGTATGACACCTTCAAACTGTCATTGCTTGAGGTTAAATAATATCCAGCAACGGCGACTTGTTGGATTGATAAAACAACTTGTAACTATTATCATGTTAACAAGTCATAGCGGCTTCAAGTAGCTCACTGTTACATGACATTATTAGTCATTATTGCAAAAAATTCACTCAGCATAAATTTTATCCGATTCAGTGGGCTGGAAGCATGTCGGTAACAAGCCAAAGGAAGATCGGCTTTTTACGCTGGTTTACACATTTTCTCTCTATCCAGCTTTCAAATCAAATCAGCACTCAGCTCAGTCAGCCTTGGTGTATTACTCATCTCTCTACACAAAACTGGGCAACTCATAACCACACTGAACAGTCAGCAGCAGGATGCGACTCCTTCCAAATGCTGGCTCTTTCTCTACAGCACATCATCCAGAAAATTCACAGCTACATTGTTAAAAATGGAGAGTAAGACAAAGCAGTTATCAGACCCTGAAACACCAAAACGGGTGAAGAGTAACCACTGAAACACACTGACCGATGTTTAGAGAATTTTAAACACTAATATCTGTGATTAGCAGCAGTTATGTGACCTTTTCTGTGTCTTTCAAGGTTTCATACAACACGGTTTTCACAACCAATTCTGTATGTCAACTAATTCACAGTATGGGGTTTTGTAAAACTATAAATGTCTGGAAAAAGTTGATGGCGGCAGACACAAAAACAAAGAAAATCATGAACACGTCCTAATCCTAACACATACAGTACTGCAAACAAACAAAGATCCCTAGTTCATTATCGACTGTATGCATACCTCTTACACTAGGATAGAGGATTACCCATAATCCATTGCCTTTTCTGCCCTGCTGCTTTCTGCCTTGAGGCACTACCCTCTGGTGGCACAAATCTTCCAAGTCCCTCAAAAAAAGCTCCCTCTCTCACCCCAATATCACCTCCAAACATGCAGACAACCTCATCATTTTTCCTCTACTTTCCCCATGGCTATATTTAGCTTTGCCTGCGTACATAGGGTATGTCAGGGGGCAAATCCAAGGGGCTGGATGTTAAAATCGTCCCTGTTTTTTTGTCTTTTGAAAAACAACTGCCTTGTCAACTAAAGACTTAAAGGGAAGCTATGAAGAAATGTCCTTGCTCGCCGCTGTATATCCTCGCAAACTTGAACAAGTCTTCCTGTAATGGTGTGCACTGACAGATGCTGAAAACATATTTACAACAGAAATCATACAAATAAATAGTGAACCAAAATATGAGGAATTAAAAATAATGCATGCCGGCTTTTTTTCCCCTCGTGGGGAGGCCAGAAAATCTATTTACAATGTGCACTGAGACAGCCAAATGAGGTTAGTTTGAACAAAATAATCAAGCAGCATTTTACAACTATGGCTAACAAGAGGCAGAGAGAGAAGAGAGGAGTGGAGCAGAGGCTACTAGCAAGAGTACTAATAACTAGCACTAAAGGAAGTAGTATTGGCTAGTAGTGGTAGTAATGTTACTCCAGTGGAGAAAGACGAAGGGGGGGATTTACAAGATGTACATGTCATCCCTGCTCCTTAAAAGGGGAGGCAAAATGAGGACTCCTTCTCTTTCTCCTCTGCGTTGTACTGGCCTCATTGTGGTGGAGTGGAGGCTGTGGTGGGAGGAGGGACCAGGATAGGACTGGAGGGGGGCACACTGCACCCCCTCCCTCAGGGATAGCCATCATCCTCCAGACTGAGTGCCACGCGCTGCAAACGGCAGATAAAAAGACTGTTACCACAGCAGGCTGGTGAAGGAGAGAGACCTGAGACAGGAAAATGAAGGGGCATGATAGACAGAGAACAGGGAAACAAAATCAGGGGATAAAGAGGGGATTGGTTTCAGTCTAGATGACAGCCTGCCATCTCTTTTTTTCAGGTTATGCAGAATTTATTCTCCTGCTCCTTCCCAGCCCTTAACATGACCTTCCTCTTCCCCCTTTTCTATCTCCCACCCTTGTTCTGTCTCTCTGTCTCAGGCTATGCGAGGAATGCAGTATGCTTGCCTTCGGCTGCAAATGTCTGGCCCACATAATGCCAACCTGATTTTTTTGTTTTGGCTGTCTGAGATGCCACACTGTCATAATGATAGGAGAGGAGAGAAAAATGGAGAGGACAGAAGAAAACAAAGGAGTCACGAGGGGACGGTAAGTTTTAAAACAATGAAAGAAATTAAAAAATATGGGAGACCAGCGCGCAGAGTTCCTCCTCTGCAGCCCTTCACTGAGGGTTACTTCGACCTTGAATCTTAATATGACTCAGTCGTGCACCTGTTTTGTTTGTGTGTGTGTGTGTGTGTGTGTGTGTAAGTGTGCGTCTCCAGCCTGTCATCATGCCAATGATACCCAGAATTCTTTGCCTCCTTTCTCTCTGGAGCAACACAAAGAAATCTGTGTTACCATGCCAACCGATCAAAGCGCTAGACTCCCTTCCCCCTCCTATAATCCTTTTTGGCTGCCCTTCCCTGCTTGCTCTTCTATACCTAAAACAACAAATACAATAAATAAATGTCATAAGTGTCCTGATGATACTCGCCCTCTCCAGTGCTGCTCTTTCATTTAAGTACATTTGAGTGTAAATCACTGCTGGCATTGTCTTCAGAGTTTAAAAGAAATGCAGCTCGGAGCCAAAGAAATGATTCTCAAAAATGCGTCTACATCAACGGGAAATCAACAGTGTGCAACTCACGAAATGCGGAGGCTCATCGTTTCTGCCCTTAAGGAGGATATGAGAGAAATGATATTTCTTTATACTGTCCTTGTTCCTGTTTTGTGCTCCCTTTTTATCTTTCATATCTTGTTTATGCTGTAACAAAACATAAATTCAGATAAAACAAAAGGGAAATGTCATGATGTTACTATCCATTCTAAAAATCAGATTTATTTGTAATATGTTGTGCCGTCCTTTCAGCCTGCTTTCTAAGATGAATACAAACCTAACACTCTGTATTTTCAAAGACATCTCAACACTATCAGCATCTTTTTTTCTACTAATAAACATGCCACTGCCAAGGCTCCCCATCATGCATTTCTTCATATATCTTTCGCTGCATCATGACATCAGTTAAGCATTGATGCCTTAAGGTTTATAATGACTGAACAACCATTGTTATCAACAGAACAGGAACAAGAAAAATCTGCACATTTCCTCTCTGGCAAGACTGTTACCTTGTGACACAAAGTTGCAGCACAGGCTAGCTGCTGCTAAAAAATGTCTGTATAAGGAGTTTTTTTTTTTTTTGTCGGAAATGGGCCCTCATAAGAAAAGAAATCTCACCAGTAATAGAACAAACACCTTAGGAACGGAAAACACACTGCACGAAAATGAGATGGCAGATTGGGGACAAGAATGTGGTGCTGACAAATGTGTGTGCTGTATGGTTATTGGTCAGTGAAGGTGAATGAAATGTGAACATGACGTATAGGTGAAGGGCTTAAATGTGTGCATGATTGGTATTTTCAGTGATCACTGCCAAAACGGTGTGTGAGTATATGTGCGTATACAAGCCTGTTCTTTCTTTCCACCAGGCCTACATGTACAACAAATGGGCTTTTCCAAACCCATATTCCATATCCAATCCAAACCCCTCCTGTCTTCTCCAGCTTCTCTCATTTGCCGCTAGAGAGCATTGGTGCTCCTGAGTACCAGTGAGAGTTGTTGTCTGTTATGCCGCCCCCTAAAGGGAGTGCTATGAATGGCTGACTGTGGCTGCCACTCACTGCAGGGTAGACGTGACCGATGGACTCGCTGTGTCGCCCGATGTGGATTTCGTCGTCATCGTCCTCAGTAGTTTTGCGGTATACAGGGTTGTCGAAGTTCATGCTCTTGGTGTTCTTGCGTCTCCAGTTGCGCCAAACCAGATACCCGCCGGTGCAGAGTAATCCAATGACCACTGTGGCAAGGATAGGGACTGCATGTGTTTAACACACACACAACAACAACACACGGCGGGAGCGTTAACACAGCCCAGGGGACACAGAGCGGCGCTTTAAGCACTTACACAAACACATCTTGCACTCTATCAGTTTCATGTCCTGAAGGCTCATGATTTTCTCTAGATTTGTCCAAATTTTAATCAAGGCAGATTTGTGTGAAAAAAACTATTTACAAATTAAAAGGTGGACTCCCACACAAAATGTATCAAAGAAGCAGTGACTCCGGAAGCACAAAGTGTAATAAAGAGCAAAGTTTCCTAAGCACAAATATGCATTATCCAGAAAGTAACTCAACACTGCTTTCATTTATTGTCTATGCCAGCAGCTGGCTCTGTCAGCATCTTCTTGCTGCAGGATACAGTGGGGCATAAATACCAAGTAAAAAAACAGTTTACACCTATAACTTTTAGTGAAAAAGGGGTACAATTGTGAAAACAATGAGCCTTCATCTTGCATATTTAAATTATATAACTTTCTCTCAGTCTGAAAATTATAAAATGATCAAAAACACATAAACATGAATGCACATGCACAATGTGCAAATTGCCTGCATGCAGCAACGCACACATACACACCTCCAAGATATACACAAACTCAATACAAACACAGGCATACAGTGCACAAAGACTGAACCACACTGGTTTTAATATTAAATCTACTGGTCCTGGAGCCAGTCTTAAGACTCTGAATAAAAGCTCAACAAGGTTGCCTTGCTGTCATCACCATATTATCAATGTGGTACATTTGGGCTATGATTATAATTTTGCACTCGACTTAGTTGAAAAATGAAACATTATCTTCAGACTGCCTGACTCCTGTGATTTTGGATGGGGTTATGAGAGGAGAATGGACAGCGACAAAAAAAGGAGGGAAGAGTGAAGGGGATTGGAGGATTTGAGATAAGCTCTGTCTCTTTCCTCTCATTACCATATCAACATGGCTGCCTAGATGCCCTGTAGGACGTTTGTGTGAGCGGTGCATGTGAGGGTATGTATGTGCAGAGTAAGAGACGGCAAAGCCAGAGGTGTGTCAAGGGTAGAGATAAAACAAATGTGCATATGGAACTTGTGTTTATGTGTGAGTGTATATACCCTCAATCATAGATGTGTCTGCCTCCCCTACGGAGGCACCATCTAATTGCTCTTTTGTTGGCTAGGCCCTTGAGATCCCTGTGTAACTGGGCTGGAAACCTCAGATCCTCTTTGTTCTTCTGTAAATGCTCGCTGGTTAAAAAAAAAACATCAGCTTTTGTCTCATTTAGAAAATTTCAGTCCAATTAAAGAGCTGCACAACAGCCTGACTTTGGCTAAATACTGATAATCATTGCTGGGCTGTTTCCCCTTGTGGAGGGCTGTGGGTGGGCGTGGCGCATTACTGGATGTGAGTGGAGAACTGGGGTGCAAAATCCGGCCCATGTAGACCTTCAACAATAATTAATGTTTCAAAGCTGCCAAAAATGCAGAATGAGGAGATTTATAGCTGCAATAAATGACAGAAGGACTGAATGAGGAATGGAGGGGAGAGGGTTAATACTCCCCGGGGTTATTTTAATAAGCTGTTATCTCGCTTGTAGGGAATAAAAAGAGAAAAAAATTGATTTACAATGCGTTAGCGCTCCCATAACTTATCAAACTATTCAAAATCTGAGATATAAGAGATCTCAATTAGCCACATATGCTGCTACTATAAGGTCATTTGCACATTCAGCTGATTTCTCAGTTAGCTTAGACACAAAAGTATAAAATACATCCATAAAATTAGGTTATTATTCTACTCTGAGCTAATAGAATATATTACTTTACTAAGTTGGTTTGATGTTAAAATATTACGTTATCTTCGTAAGCCTACCCTATTAAACGTGAGCTAGCATGGATTTGTAGTATGGATATTTCAGTGTTTTTTTCTCTATACAGCCATAATACTGGTCAGAAATGGGAATCACAATGTATTTTTTTGAATTGATTTCCAATCTGTACTTGTATTTAAAAACTGATTTCAAGTGTCCACTTTCAGTCCACTGGGTCACAGAAGTAGGTCAGAGCGCTGAATTGATTGCTTTTGAGCATAGTGTATGATTAGAGTGGGGGAATAAGCTTAATGTCATAACAGCTGTTCAAATGTGACGACGAATCATGAATTGAATTTCCGTGTTTGCTCAAATCTCATTACTAATGTCAATCTGGACATTATACTGTAAAAGGCCTGGCAATTGCTGGCCCGTAATGGCTTTTTATAGCTGTAGACCAGGAGGCTATTGTTGCTTAAATAGATCAGCCCCAACTACTAAACTATCGGTTATATTGAGCCCAAACATCATCACTGAGATTGACAAAGGGCCTATATTTAAATGACACAAATTATTATAGTAACTTACAAAAAAATAGTATAATAAATACACTTATTTTAGTCAGTCAGGGGGCAGTGCAAACAATTTAATATCCAGTCACACGTGCAGGCAGGTGCACACACACGCAGCCGGATACATGAAATAACACATTCACACACAACATGCAAGACTTAAGCGACAAGCAGAGACAGACTGGCAAGGAGGGAGAAGCAGGCAGGCAGAAAGCAAAGACAACACGGCAAGAAAATCAAGAGTACTCACCAATAGGAATGACTATTCCCAGAACAGCTACTGTGATGTTGTTACCTATGAGGTAGTGATCACTCGCAGCTGGGATGAATAGAAAGAAAGACATAAAGAGAAATAAAACCAAGCAAAAAGTTTTGCTCCCAAACACCCTCCCCATAAGCCTTGCCAGAGGGAAACAGAAGTTTCCTACAACAGAGAAGCATCCTGCTGGAAAGGTGTACAGTATTTGCATAATATAAAAGCAGAGAATCCATCTGATTTCACTTTGGACCGCAGCTTTTTTTTTTCCCTAGCACCGTGTGTAAATGAAATGCAGATGAATCATACCAGAGTGCTATATAAATGCAATGAGATGCTTTTTAATGTAAGCGGAGGCATAGACAGCTCCGGTCAGGAATGCATCAGAGTTTTCATTAATACTGTTCACTGCAGGGTTATGTTGGGAGAAAACAAATGTTGGGAGAGAATGCATGACTTTGGAGGTTAACTTACACTGTCCATAAGTAGATTCATAAATCATTCTGTTTAAATTCTCTATCTTTTGTATTGCTATCACTTCCATATTGTGTCCAGCAGTGTCTTTCACCTGTCACCCCAACATGTTGGTGTGGAGCTTTGACATTAATCCCGCTCCCAGTGCTCCTATTAGCAGCAGGTGCCATTAGCCAAAGTGTGATCAGATGGCTATAATGAAGTCTAGTGAGGAAGATTAACAGAAGAGATCACAGAGTCGGCCCTGCATACTGATTGGTTTGTTCTAGAAAGAGATTCTGTGTAGTTGTGTTCAGGGAAAACGCACAGATGGGATGTGGCTGATGGAATGCACAATTAAGGCATACATATTCTCACATAAATGCAATCATATAGAGTCAAATGTTGCTCAGAAAATACACGCACAAACACACACGGACACACAGCCGTGTCTCTCTATCTTTGCGAGGACCCTAACTGACATAATGCATTTCCTAGCCCCCTCCCCTAACTTTAACCATCGCACACACACACAGATGAGGACACAGAGAAAGAGGCACAGCAGGTGATGCAGAGAAGTGAAGTCTTGGCCTGAGTCAGCAGAAGTGAATAAGGGGGGTTTTCTTAAAGTATGAGTGACGTGCAATGGGATATAAGACTCTAAAAAGTGGATTAATAGAATCTTATTAAAGCAGCAGTTATGACGGAAGGAGTCCCGGAGAGAGAGAGACAGAGACAGAGAGA
>JAPQRN010000019.1:3158210-3184941 GCA_037367275.1 Coranthus polyacanthus | reverse complement strand
AGAGACAGAGAGAGAGACAGAGAAAGAGACAGAGAGACAGAGAGAGAGAGAGAGACAGTGAGACAGTGAGAAAGAGAGAGAGAGAAGAAATAGGCAAAGAAATAGCTGAACTTAAACGCTCTAAAAAAAAACCTCAATTACATTAAGGCTATTATTGCTGGAAGGATTTTAAGTTCAAAAACAATTTGCTGCCTCTGTGGAGACATCCTTATTTTTATGTGACTCTATTACATTTAACACTGACATAGTGTGTAGTTTAACTTTCACAGAAGATAGAAATACAAAAATAAGCATGTAAGCATGCCTCTTACAAGGACTGCAATTCCTCTTTTGTCGCAAAACATTTGGATTATATGTAGCACGCAGACATCCTGATGCCTTTATATTGAGATTCCACGTCAAATATTTAGTATGTCTTTTGTCCTGTCAGTCTTTCACTGAATATATGAAAGGTCCTCCACGTCCTCATTTTAAACAAATATAAACAAATGCTTTCTTGTTCATTAATAAGGATATTTAAGTTAGAGTAGCCACAATTAAAAGCAACATCTTCTTAAAATGTCCTTGTCGTTGAAAGAGGGATGAATTATTGGCAGCAAGAGAGACTAGTTCAAAATTTTACGAGCTTATATGCATATGAGCTTTTTGTACCAGCTGTTGTTTATCTTTCATGTTTTTCCCTAAAACTCCTGGTTTCTCTTTGCACCAACTTGGCAGCTACAGCAGCAGCACGTGTCACAGCTGACGCTGGCAAAGTTGACAGCGTGAACTGAGTTGAAAATTATAACACACGGCCTGTGGGTTTGGAGATGCATCTTGTTCATGCCCCATTTTCTCATCCGTGTCTGCTCCACCTCTCATCTGGAGCACTTATGGTGTGGTGAGGAGCCTGACAACTTCTGAGACTAAAGGAAACATGTTCCCTGCTACATAGCAACTCTGAAGAGACAAGCTGGAACAGCCACGCTCTTTAATTTCCAGAAAATCACTTTCACTTTTGCCATCCTGTCTTTCCTTATTTTTGTAGATGCTGTTTTCCCTCACAACATTGTGCTAATTTTTTAATCTCCCTAATTCCCTATTCGAGTGCTGAAATGTTATGTTCCTTGTTGTGGTCTGTTCATTTCTGGTTTGTGCCTCTATTCATTTAACATTCCTTATTATTTATACATTATTTCTTGCTCTTTTGTTGAATCTTTTTTGTGTTTTTAGTATTTCTTGCCCTGCCTCTTTCTCTACACTTTCTCTATCGAAGTTAAATGCATTCTGATCTTCAACTTTCCATTCTCCTTTTCCTCTGTATGGCTTCTTCAAGGTTCAGTCCTTGCTCTCCATGTTTCTCATCAGAACGGTCTCTGATATACAGTGAATGCAATATTCTTATCTACATACTTTACAAAATATGTTTTGCTTCCCTATCACGACATTTATTTTCTGTTGAATTGTAGGCCATTTTACCCATATAACAGAAATGACATAAAATATTATTTGAAAGTTATGGGCTTTAGCAATAAACACTGAATAAACAAACTATTTTAAGGATGTTGTGCTCTTTCTACCCGTATGAAGAAGAAAAAAATATCTGCATAAACACATATTGTACGTGTAAAGCTGGCTGGGCAGCTATGGTCACAGAAATTCACAGAGACTAAAAATGATTCCTTTAAAACACAGTGGATCATGTGGTGTGCAGTACGGTGGTTTATCAATTTGGCTTTGCAGTGTTATCCAGGATTTTTCTCTGCTTCCAAATTCAATTTAAGTCTTAGCGTGGCTTTGTAAACCATTGTTACTGCTGTTATAGTTTGCTGTTATTGTTCATGGGCAACAAACTGTAAACCAGTGTTTTTTTTTCTGGCACGCCAGTAAAAGCTTCATTGGTGCGACAGAACGAAACATGCTGCCAGTTTTAGAGAGCGAGTGAAACAGAGGAGGATATAGAGAGAGACAGAGGGAGAGACAGAAAGACAAAGAGAGTGAGAGAGGCTGTCAGAAAGTGAGAATGAGTGATGACGGGTGGAAGGCGAGAATGGAGGGGACTGTCGTTTGTTAGCTTTGACAGCTCTGTTACACGTTGCTCATAAGGGATCGACAGCTAGTAGACCGAGAGATACACTTATGACTGTGTGTGTGTGCGTACGAGAGAAAAAAAATACAGAGAAGAGGAGGACATACTGTAGATAGACAGATGGTCAGACAGAGAGACACAGGGGAAGAAAAGCGATGGAGTGGATGGAAACTGATTTAAGTAGTAGTTTCAGCTCCCTGCTGCTTTAATGGCAGGTGGTAGCAGTAGTGATAGCAGTGGAGCATTACCCACACAGAAAAGCACACATTCTGTATGCATACATTCACTTTGCAGAATTTCACATTCGTGTACACAAACCCGGCGCCCCTCAGTCCTTACCTCTATGGGAGAGGTTGGCATTGCTCTCTCTTTGAATGCTGTTCGGAGCCACTGGACCCAGCAGTGGTGTGTGTGAAGACGTTGATGTCTGAGTAGTGCTGCTGAAACTGGTTGTCTCAGTACTTGTGGCAGCTGGGGTCTGAGGATGCTCGGTAGAGGTGCTCCTGGGGGTCTGAGGAAGGGCTGGCGTCGTCAGGCGCTTGGTTGTTGGCCTGAGCGTCGCAGCAGCGGCGGTGGCGGTGGTTTTGCTTGTGGTGCTTGTGGTGGTGGTTGCTGGAGTTGTGGTGGTTGTAACAGTTGTAGTGGTTGTTGTAGTACTTGGTGTAGTTGTTGTCGTGGTGGTGGTGGTGGTTGGAGCAGCAGTTGTAGTTAATCTGGGTCGAACTGAGCAGAAGAAATAGGACAATAATCAATAGCACCTCAGTTTACATGCACACAATATTCCAGGTTTTGCCCTTTTTCCAAAATATATTCAATATTCCTACTAAGGTGTTTACATGGCTAATGACAATTAATATTCCACTAATATCGCTGATTAAATGCAGATGTGTATACTGACACTGCACCAATGCCCTAACTCGTCATGTTAAGAACGTGATAACTAACATCCGGGAGCTGTTTGTGCCATGTTGCTTCTTTGTGTCAAAAAAGTTCACAGCGTCAACTTCATTTCTGCAGCCACCTTCTTGAAAAGGTTGGCACTTCACTATTCGTGCATATCCAACAACCTGTTTATATCCAACTCTTCCATAGCGTTCCAAAGTTTGTGGTGTCCGTTTGTTATGGGCATGTACATCTACCCGAGCCTGTTGGCTAGATGATTTGTGTACACTAAACCATAAACACGTAAAAAGTCATGTGTTGCAAACTGCAACGTATACATGTAAAACCCTAAGCATATCCCACGTCTTTATGAGAAAATGTTCTAATTCAGAACATCCAAATGGAATATACTGATTACAGGACCTGTATAAAATTCAAAATATTGTCATATTCAGAACAATATTAGTGTGCATGTAAACATAGGACTTTTTATAGTATTGCTGCATTCATCAATATGGTGCACTTAAATAAAAATGGGAGAGCATACTTTTGTGCCCTTAAACTCCAACACACATTTGTGAGTCACAAAATAAGTAACGTTGAATTTATTTTCAATTGCTGCAACACAAAAAAGTCTTTATGCCAAAATAGATGTAGACGTGGCAGAGTGCAAGAGGAACATAACCAAAGGAGACATTTTATTATACTAAATAAGAGCTCTGCTGTGTGTGTGTTTTTCTATGTGTACGATCAATGGCCATGTTCTTTCTCCCGTTTCTTCTCAGAGGCATTCGTTGAATGGTGGCCTACATACATCATCATTTCTCTTTCTCTCTTTTCTCTATGTCAGCTCCTTTCTCTTCACCTGTGCAAACACGAGGTACAAAACAGAGCAGCCCATTAAGAATAACAACTTAACAAATGTGGCATCTGTGTTAGCTGGGGATGGAGCTGAGTGGTGAAATAAGGTCAGTGAAATAATAGAGGTGTGCTGGGAATACTGGTAAACCACGAGGATCCCTGACCTTGATAGCATCTTCCCAAGATAGAGTTACTGGAACAACATGTATCAAATTTTCTGAATGACTTGCCTTTTGAAATTACCATAATTAATACAATGTGGTTTTATTTTGCATTCTGGTGAATACTGATTAAAGCTGCACTAGTCAAAAGGTTATGTTGTTATGACATTTTTAAAAATTAGAATTAATGGGTATGCATGAATATTTATTTTTACATTCATATTTATTTTTGTTTCTGATACATTTACCATTACCACAAGATGGTTATGATAACAAACCAAACAACCAATCTATTAGTATTTGCCTGGGCCTGTAATGTTAGAGGTAAAAATCCATTTTCAGGATTAGAAAAACTCTGTGTACTGAATAGTTTAAAGCTGAGCATTTATTTATAGATACGTATAAATACTTAATAATAAGGTGGACTCCTTTTAGCACTGTTGAGAGAGAGAAAACAGATTAATTTCCTTCTGACCTCACACTCCATCATGTCACTGTGATTACAGCAACAGAGACTTTGTGACATTCCTCAGCACATTTCCTTTAATTAACTGTGCTCAGAGGCTGTGTGATTTATTGGTTAATAGTGTGACCGACTTACCTATAGCACAGCGCCTCATGTCTGGTCCCAGCTCCATGCCATCAGGACAGGCACAGGTGTATTTGGGGGAGTGGTCAGTAATCTGAGGGGCCTTCAGACAGAGGTACTCACAACCACCGTTAGGCAGACTGCCCATGTTACAGGTGTCTGGGGCTTCAGGAAATACACGGAAAAATAAAAAGATTGCAAGAGTTGAAGTATTTTAACCTAACTGTACACTTAAAATAGAATAAATATACATAAAATCAACAAGGAAACGGACAAACAACAAACAGGAAACAGTTTAAAACGGTTACATTGTGTTTTTAAGTTTAAATGTGCGTTTTAATTGTGAGTGTAGCACAAAAACTAACGCCGGACGCCCTGAATTGAGTGTTTGTATTCGAGCGTTATCCCTTGAACATGTCCCATAATGATTATGTGACTAGTTTAATAAGGCACTGATGTATGATGGCAGCCACATTTCTGCATTTAGAATTGAATACATTTAAAGCAGAGTTTCAATTTGCAACTCAAAACCACATCCTCATGAATACATAGCATATCATAGCAACATGTTTTGAATTGAATTTTATTGATTGTGTTATTGCATATTGTACCTCATCTAATCTAGCAAAAAAATAGTGAAAATGCATGCTATAGAAACTATGAAAAACAGATGCAACTTTTACAGTGTCATTAAGGGGCCTCTTTTTATTCCATGACTCATTTTTTTTTATCCAGCGAGGAGATGCTTAGGTTAAGGCAGCGCTTTCTGAACTTTTTATCTCTTCATCCAAATAAAAAATTAACGTTCAGTTTCCTAACTGAAGACTCATGAAAAAATGTTGCTACTCTTGCCATGTGGGAACGCGCTGGAATTAGGTCAGGTCGCGGTCGATGTTGCCTCCTGACTTGGTACATAGTTTTAGAGAGCGGAACATCAGAGGGATCATCAGCTGTCAGGGGGAAAGCAACATTACTCTCTGCACACAGTGAGTTTTTAATAAGCTGGGAATACATTTGTGCCTCATGTACAGGACTGTGATGTAATATAACGCCCTATATATATATTCTCGTATCATCCTCCTACAAACACTTTCCTTATGAAAAAGCAATGAAGAGCTTTGGGTCAGTGTAAGTCTTTAAAATACTCTAACTCACCAAGACAACATATTTAGATGCCACAAGTCTAGAATAAGAAGGTTTCAAAGCACAGCGTGATGGGCAAATAATAAAATCAAAGATAAATGATATAAAGGCACAACAAAAAGGGGGATGGGAAGAGATGCTCTTTTGAGAAAGTGTGTCAAAAAAAAAAAAACATCCATGCTGAATCTGGAGAAGCAGCAGCGTGAGCCATATTTAAATGTGTGGAGGAGTAGTGCAACAACCAATCATGAGGCGATAATCTTCCCTTATGTGGTGTTGTTTAGATAAGGTTATTCACTGAGAGAATGTAAATGACTGTATATGAAAAGAAAACGGGGGGAAAAAACGCAAGCGGGTTAACTTTGCCTAATTGCTTCAGTCACATTACGTTGAATATCAAATTGGTAGAACTAGTACATGCACTAGTATCTTCAAAGGGCAGTTAACATTCGTTCAGTGTGTCTTTATTTCGTCAAGTAAAGCCTGGCTGTTTCATGTCTTGCTGTTGTTGGCGTTTAGGAGAAAACGTGCAAAATTTTGCGATATTGCTTTGTGCAAAAGTCTTGATTTATTAATGCAATTAGTTCCCCATTGGCACCCAGACAAGACTGCTTTGAGCTACACAAGTGAGGGACACAACAAAGCATGAAAACATAGACTCACACAAGCAAACTGATAGCACTCATTGTCAAACATACTGTACACGCACACACATTTGTACATCTATCTTTAACAAGCATGCAGACACACATGTTTGCACCTGGGAATACACATATATATACATATATATATCCATTCAGGGAAAACATAACAAACATATGATTTGATCTGCACGGCGTATCCATCAATTTAATCAATCTCATATCGGGTTATGTGGTTATTGTTTCAGGCAGCTTTAATAAGTGGGTCATTTGGACTAAAACATGGATAATTCAAGGCATTGTTAGCAGGCAGTTCAATTTCAAAGGGTTTTATTGTGTGGGCGTGCAGAGCAAACTAAATTTACAACTAAAGAAATCACACCACAAAATTAACCTAAAAAAATAACCACGCCATGTAAAAGCTTTTGTGTATTAAAACACATTTTCTGAATGTCTTACCCTTGGGCTGCCTTTGTTCGTGGAAAACCACCAGGTCCAGGGGGTTGTTGAGATGTTCTGCCACCTTTGCCACATCATGCCCTGTCAAACGATTGACACTGTATATCGCTTCATCCTCCAGGTCTGTCCAATATATGCGATCCTGGATATAAAAAAAAGAAAGAAAAAAATGTGTATTTGTTAAAAAAAAAAAAAAAACAGCAACCTGCAAGCCCCCCAGTCTTAAAGCTTCAGGATCCAAAATTGTTTTGTCTCAGACCACTTGAATATGCTGAAAGGTAATTTTGACCAACGACGCCAAAAAACTATCAAGCACTGTAGCTTTAAGTCACAAATAAAGTTTTTTTTCTTTAAGTGAAAGACGATAAATTCAAAAAAGATACGTAAAATGAGAAATCAAAGCTATATAATGTGTATTTTGTAGAATATGTAGATGTTTAACCATATCTTCACATCTTAGTGAAGTGAACAGCTAACACCATGTGCAACTGCACTGCATTTGTTTATTATTATTATTATTTTTATTCTAATTATTATTATTATTATTTCCCAGAGTTAAAATCTTGTCTCAGATAGTACAACAGAGAACACTATACAAGTCTTTTAGAGGATTATATACCTAACAAGAGAAAACGTAGCCTCCATAGCAACACTTGACTTAATAAAGGTCCTCAGACCAACAATCAGAAAACAAGTTGCATCCACTGTATGAGAGGTATTAAAGTGAATTGCACACTCCACATCCTGCTATGCAAGGTTATCCTGTCTTTACTCCACCAGCCTTTATTTTCTTGCTCCTAATTCGAGTTGTCTTTGTCTCCCCAACACCTCCTCGCAATTCTCTTTAGAGATACTTCAGGATAATACGATAAGCTGTACGAGCGGTTACAGTGCTGGGTTGCCATGGAAACGTTGAGATCGCTCTGTCTACACAGACGCACATCAATTAAGAAATACACAGAAAATAATGACAAGAGAAACGTTGAGATACAGAGATCATACACAAAGACCGAAGAGATGATTCATGAGGTGAGTATGAGACAAAGAGGTGAAAAACCCAGGGTAGCTCCCATATGCTTTTTTCCCTTTAGACTCAGGTTGTGTTTATAGTTCTATATTATTTGTAAAGGTCAAGGACCTATGAGGGTTAAATTACAGATTTTTTTTCAGAACACAAGTATGTATTTGAGCGTATCGATGTGTGGCTCTGTCACGACTGGAATCTGCTGTGTGCATTTGAGCAGGGTTATCAACGGACTCAACCTTTCTCTCACCTTTTCTTTTTCTATCCCTTCCTAAGCTTTCCCTCTCTTCATCTCCCTTCACTCAGATTCTGATAACCTTTACCCATGACAGCGGTGCTGAAACAATGAAAGACAAATATCAGCCATGTTGGTAATACAAAACTCAAATCTATCATTCTATCTGTGGATGTCTCTCTGTCACTCTCCACCTCTGTTTTTCACTTTCAATTTATCCACCGTCAATCTCTGCATCTGCCACTTTTGCTGACCTTGAAAGCTTCAAACAGAATGCAGACCCATGCAGGTCAGTGCTCTTCGTGGATGGATCAAGGTGACTCTTTCACGAATCGAAGGACAGGCTAGAACTTATGCACACAGGCACACTGCTGCACATACTCTCCTGACAGCATGGAGTTGCATCACATTAGTTGGGTCTGTCTCTGGTTGTCACGGGGATGAGAATACATAAATGGATGTGAAGTCTTTTAAGGGTTAAGGGAGAATAACCCCTGATTTTTGTCATGATATTGTCCCAGAAGAACCGTCTGACAAATGCTGGGGCCTTTTGACTGACACATCAGTCTGATGAGCTATTGTGCCTCCTGCATACTTAGATGTCATGCCAGAAAGCTGAAAATGAAATCTCAAACAAAGCCAAACCATTCAGCTTCTGAAGCCTTTGATTTTTTGGGTTTGTGCTCTTTGTTGTATGAAGTTATGAAACAATAATGTAGGTATGGAAAATGTTACTAGGAAAAGGTTTAATGATAATCTCCACTAAGCTACAAAAGAGAATTAAAAATTCTTTAACAGACACGGTACGCCCACACAAAACATTTCCATTTAACTTAGTTCAGAGGTTCATAAATGTTTTCATCTCATAAGACCCAAAAGAAAAAAAATGGTGTCTCCCAAGGACTGAAGCTTAAAAATTTATATCACCGACTCTTCCACCATCACAATAAAAAGTTGTATAAATGCTGCAAGTTGGGAATGGAATGTCAGAATGTCAGTCATGTCTACAAAGATGATTTCAACACTTTTAACATTGATAAGTAATGTTAGCTGCTAGCAACACACTAGTCACCAACTAAATAAACACCTGAAACAAACAATTCAGTTATTTTTGGGTTGTCAAAACAGTGACTGTGTTTACATGGACCCTATTATTCCACTAACAATTGGACACAAACAGCCCAATCAATAATCAATAAAATGCCTCATCTAACCACCAGAAGGAATTTTCAACCAGAATGAGAGGGGTGGTGTAAACCTTTGAGAATCCGTTCAATAGGAAAATATCAGCCATGTAAGCACTTGATCCGATTCTTTCTCTCTTTCTGTGCATGTTTGACCCACATGGTGGTAACATTAGGTCACATGACGAGTTTCCAGGAAGGACAAAAACAACAAAACCAGTCTATGATTCATACAACTTTTTGGACTGGACGGTTTAAGGATTGTCGAACACTTTGATGGTTGAAAGGCTCGTAAAAAGCTAATTATTTTTCCCAGAACACATAGGACACATCTTTGTCATATTAATAATAAAAGGCTGGAAAACAACTTGTTCTTCTGCTGTTGTACTTCAACCAGAACGGCCAAAATTACTTTGCACATGTCAAAGAAGTTATATTCTGATTAAATGCTTTGAGCAGGTAAACGCACATCTTATCGGATCAGTGTCCGTTTAAATTCTGAAGTTGGAATCTCTGATCACAGTGATTTCAACTGGACTGAAGAACTACTGTCCATGTAACTGCAGCCGCTGCCTCTTAGAGTCTCTTCTTTGGATTTTCTTTGATACGGAGAATGCTTCTTTTGGAGAACTGAACAATGTGGCAAAAGAAAAGAAAGAACACTCTTCTTCTATTTTAATGAGGGAAATGAATTCACAAATGACAGCATCGTCATGTATTGTAATCTGCCGGGCGGCGCAAAAAAAAAAAAAAAAACAGGTCTGTGGCCCATTTTGGGTCCCAAGTTTGGGGAAGGCAGTTTTAGCGCATTAGATGTGTTCTGAAGACTGTGGGTGTGTGAGACACAATCTGACTGGCATCCTCCTCACTTTTCTAACACATCCTCCTGCATTACAAATGTCCCCCCTGACTCCCATTCGTTTAGATTGATCTCTGTGTGTAACTGATGAATCACCTCAATCGTACTTGTGACATTTTTTGTGCTTGGAGCCAGAAAATTGTATTAGGCAGCAGGCAACTATGGCCACAATCTCACCTTTGTTGCACCAGTTATAACCCGAGTAGAGGTCTCAACATCCTACTGTTCTGACTTCATGACAAAATAACTAATCTTTATTTTTTTCATTTTCTCCATACGGTGTTGATGTACACTGTTTATCTTTCCATCACCGCCCCCGCCCCCTTCCCCTCCTTCTTCCCAAACAGAACCTCATCTCCTCCTTTATGCCCTCCAGTCAAACAAAAAAGGGAGTGAGCATTAATGCAATGACAAAAAAGCAAGACAAGAGGAAACATTATTCTCTGCATGCTTCTGCCATCAACAATTCCTGAGGGCTTGTTGTCTAAGCAGGGGGTGGAGACTGTAGGAATATGTGTCTATGTGTGTGGAAGGGTTATGTTTAGACTGAAAAGGAAGCCTGAATCTTTCATCTGCAGTGTTCGGAAACACCAGAGTCAACATGTGTTATCAGCGCAGCCTTTATTGTGTGACAAAATATGTAATTTTAAGGGAATATGGGCCAAAATGTTATCATATCTGTCAGTATACTTGTACACTTATCTCTCAAATGCAACGTTTTTGTAGTGATTTGTGTTAAAAAAAAAAAAAAGCCTCTACTGTGGCCAAACTGTAACAGTATGTGTATGTGTAAAGCATCTATATGTATTTAAAATAAAGCAGCTATATACATGTGAAAAGCAAAACACGACATAGGACAGATAAAACATGTTCAAAAACGTCAGTATTTATACTTCCATTAAACTGTGTTTTACCTTTTCTGTGAAATTCATCCAAAGCTCACTGCAAACAAATGTATTTTTAATCATATCAGAATTTCCTAATTCCTGCTACTTTACTCTGCATGAGCTTAAAATGTAAAAAACTGGCCCCTGGGATAGGATCATTATTCTTTTTTATCATCATCCTCATGTCGATAAATACTGCTCTATTTTCTGGTGTGAAGTACGTAACGTAACTGCAAAACTAAACTGGGCCTACTAGGTATTTCAGGACACAAAATCAAATAAATGGACAAGAAGGTTAAATGTTTAATTCATAGCTTAAACACTATAGAAACAAAGTTCCCATTACTGGCCTGCTGGGACGAAGACAACCTGCTGCACCTCTAACAGATTTTTAATTTGGTCTGTATCGTAACTAGAACAGAACAAAGACCAGAGGAGCTAAGAGCTATTAATCTCCAGGGATGAACTTTCACTGCAGCCTGAAACGCTGGCATTCTCCCCCCTTTTTTTTCTTTTACACATAAACACACACGTCCGAGCACACATGCACACACAGTCAGCTGGGCATGATGGATGTCACCTCTTCCCTTTGCTTCTCATCATCACAGTGTGTGCAGCAGAGAGAGGAATGGAGAAAGCACTTCCTACTGATCACATATCACCTCCTGTTTGCTTCACGCTCTGCTCACCTTCGGTTCTCTGTTCTAACCTTTACACCATCTATACTTGAAGGGTTCTAACAGACCGTTGCATTTGTGCATCAATAAGTACACTCAAATTAGTTTAATCGATTCTTACACTCTGTGCCTTTATATTCACCCTTGAAAAGTAAATTCCTTCTTTCTATCTGCTACTATACATTTAAAGCAACTCTCTCGTCTCCTCTCGGTCACTCTGTCACTCTTGAATTTCTAAAAGATGGACAGACTGCAAAATTCTGGGATGATCTCCGTCCACACAAGCGTTTTAGCAAAGTTTTCAGAATTAATCTCGGAGCACTCCGAAAATGCATATTACATGACGAGGGGGTGGCTAAGACATTATTGCAAATTACTTGAGTAACAGCTTTTCTGCTCTGAATGTAGTCAATAGTGGCATAATACAATGCGGAATCTAACTGCACAACAGCTGCTAACAAAGACAACAAGGACGGAATCGGCTGTAATTCAGTGTCGAATTGTTGTGGAAGTGTTGAATTAACAGCTGGCAGTCAAGGATGACATCTTGTTTTCTTCCGGAAAGGGTCACGTGAGAGTGGTGAGACGAATCTGAAAGGAAGGATACGTGGTGGCTGATAAGACCCAATCAGGCAGCGAATGCGGGTGTCCTCATTCACACTACAACGCAAACCACGAGTTTACAAACTAAAACAGTGTCAGCAGTGTTTCAAAAAGCCTCAGCCGTCAGGAGGTTAAAACACTGGAAGAATGTGGACTAAAGCAGCGAAACGTTATGCAATTTAAAACAAAAAGTCAGTTACAGTAGGCGGTGGCAGCAACTGACAAAAAAGAGGAAAATGTGGAATGAGAAGAAGAGCGGACTTGGTGTCGGTGGAGGTCTGTGTTCTCTCATAGTTTTGTTCCATATATTTTTAAACTTATGATGTGAACACTAACCTGAACCTGAACAAAGCTAAACAAGACAGACTCTATTTTAGCGTCAGCACAGCATACCTCAAAGACAGTGAGGGCGAATGGGTGTCCTAGGTGATTATGAGAGGCCAGCAGGACTTTGCGGTTGTCTCCATTCAGATCCACACTGGACAGCAGGTGCAGCTTAGAGTCCACCCAGTAGAGACGCCTGTTGGACAAGTCTGGGAAGACGGAAGGGGAGAGAAAGAGAACAAAACCATGGAGGAGAGGGAAAACGAAAGGAAAAGGAAGGAGAAAGAAATAGACATAGGGAAAGAAAGAGAGAGGTCATTCCAAAAGAAAAGGCCTCGGGTGAGAGGTGTATGAATGTAATGGCCCAGTAGCTACGTGATCAATCTTCTTGGACATGACGGCTGAGGCCCAGCGCTGAGAAAACACAGATGTGATTGTAATATTGCCGGTTGACTTCTTTGCTGGGGGAAAATATATGTGCCCTTGAGCAAATTGATTAGTCTTGGTAGACTTACTTTAAAGGGAAACTTCAGTGTTTTTTCAATTCCAATTCAGTCGTCTTTAACACTTTAGAACTACAACATGTCTCCTTGGTAAGAGTGGCGCTACGGTTAACTTTGAATCTACATATTCAAATAAACTTGACAGAAAAGGACATAATGAGAATTGAAATCTAAAAGCCAAACAATGAAATTGTCAACAATGTGCACATTTGCTGCATCAATTGTAGAAAAGAAACTATATGACTGTATGCTGGATAGAAGACAGTTATTTAAACCTCTGAGTTTGTTTTACTTACAAACACTTCCTTAAAAAGTGGGAGTTTAATTACATGCCAGATATCACAGGTCTTTCTAAACTACCAATGTATCTGATTTATCATTATCAAAGAGAAACAAAGAGACCTGTAATTTGCATACACAAATGCATTTCCCAATCATTTGCTCAGCATGAAATCAGTGAACAAGAAGAAAATAATCCACCCATTTCTCCAAGAGCAGTATGGAGCAAGTCGGGCCAAGTCTCTCATTCTCCTTACTCTAAAAAATAATTTGTTTTCATACAGATGTAGCGACACCTCAATTTCACTGAGTGTGGCAATGCTATACCTCTCTTTCTCCTCAGGCAAGGGCAGCTCAGAGAAATTGGCTTGTGCCGTGGAGGGAGTTGAAAGAGATGATGGGAGGTATTGACGGCACAGAGCGTCTGGCTTATTAATTTGGAGGCCCGTATTCGCTGGCTTGATTGATGAGAGCCAGACACAAACTGAGCTATAACAATAAGAGCTACTCAGGGGTTGTAGCACCCCTAGACTGGTTTCTACTCTCCAATCTCGCCGTTTGTCTCTCTTTGTTTCTCTCCCTCACTCTGCCTCTTTCTTTGGATTGGATTTACAGAAAATGTTTTTTTCTTTCTCCAAAACGAATATCAACATTGTAACTTTGTTTATGAAACTACTTTCAGAGCTGATTGATTTTCCTGTCCCTGTATTATATTGTTTTCTCTGCCCCATTCAATGAGTCTCACATGTTTACAGATACTCTACCTGCACCAGGTCTTACCTAGGGTGATACCATTGGGCCACTCGATGTGGTCGGACACCAAAACCTGTCGGTCCACTCCGTTCATCCCAGCCTTCTCAATTTTGGCTTGACCTCCCCAGTCTGACCAGTACATGAACCTGTGGAAATACAGTCCAAAACCTTAGATACCTACAGGACTATTTCAGTGAAAAAGATGAAAGGAGTGTTTTTCTGGAAGTATAAATGAAAATAACTCATTTCTCAGCATATGGTGCACAATGTCGCAGCCAATTTTCAAGAGACTCAACTCTATCACATAGTGTCCCCGTCTGACTCTGTCTTTATGTCATTTTATCTCCAAAATCAAATACTTTTACTTCAGAAACAGGACTTGAAGACATTAAAGGTAAGCACATACTGTGTGAAACAGCAGGTACTGGAGACATGGACTACTTCTTGAGTTATGAGGACATACATGTATTTACACCATCACTTCCCTTATGTGGACAGAATGCAGGTCGCTAAAACGTAAATCAATCAATTTGAGGCTTAAGAGTCCTTTAAAGTTTCGGGTAGGCGGTTGGGTTATTGTAAAGGTTAGGCTGAGTCTCCAGGAAATTAATTTAAAACCCTTCGGAGTGGAGCTGAAAGGGGTATGAGCTGAAATCTTAAAGGAAATGGGACAATCATTGGAATGTTACCATTATCAACTATAACAGTGACAAAATTTGCAGGTCAAAACAAGATGGATTCATGTATTGTTCTGTTTTTTACTCATCACCTACTTCAGCGTAGTCCTGCCCATAAGCATTTCTGCCCTGCACTTATATTTTATCTGCATTGTTTTTTCAAGCTTTGTAAACAAGTTGTGGAAATAACTACTTTCACAAGTCGTGGTTTACACAAAGCTCTACTGACACCGTGAACACTGATATTTCTGAAAAGCTTTTCGTAGAGATCCAACTAATCCAGGACAGGACACCCTGGTCTACACCAGAGTGCAGAAAATGGATAGGTACAGCGAAGGGGGGAGTTGGGATTGTGCCTCAGTCGCTGTAATGTCCCATAAATACATGTGTGTGTCCGTGAGAAATCTATTAAGAATAATTTGCATGCATTTCATGCTAGTCTAGACTTGTAGAGTTGTGAAAAGAGTGCTATGGGCAATTTGAGACATCCAAGAAAAAAAAGAATTTGGCAGAGAATTAGAGTAGTTTGTTATTGTGTAGTAGAAACATTTTTAGGTTTAGCCCTTTTACTAATCTCCATTGCCATTGTCTTACACTCTTGCTCATCTGTCCAAAATTCCCTACACTCCAAAATCTCCCACTTCTTCCACTCACCCGTGGTGTGGATCTACTGCAATGGCCCGTGGCTCACTCAGCTCAGTGGCTATCAAAACTTTTCTCTTCCTGCCGTCTCCTGTGGCAACAGAGATGGTCTTGTTACCGGAATCAGTCCAGTAGATGTTCTTGTGGACCCAGTCGACTGCTAGGCCCTCGGGGGAGTGGAGGGAGTCGATGAGCGTCACTTGCTGTGAGGAGTCACTGGCTTTGTTGATGTAAGCACTGGTAGGCAGGAGAAAGGAGGAGTGTTAGTCAGTGTGATGGAAGTCACCTATGGTGAATCAAAATGAGAAAACACAATAATTTGTGGAAGCCCAGAAAGTAGGGACTCGGGAGTCTAAAGAATAAAGTTGCTGGATTTGTTTCCACCTATTCTCTCTCCTTTCATTCTAATAAAAGTGAGTGTGTACTCAGAGGGTGGAGTTCCTTCAGATAACTATCTGCAAATTGATACCTACTGTTGGTGGGGAATAGGTATTCTTTTGGTAAATAATGCTAACACCTTTATAGCAGCCCAGACACTACCTCCAAACAGAACCTCCCAGGAAGAATGAGTCTGTCTTTATCTATCAGCAGCTTACAAAACAACCTGTCTCTTTCTCTGTTTTTGTCACTTTCTCCTTTCCGTTTCTTGTCTTCAGAGTCCCTTTCCATTTCCCTCTTGTTTCCCACTTGCTTTCTGTCCACAGTTGTATCCCCATTTCCCTTTCCCTTTCCCATTCCTTTACCAGTAACATGTCTTCAGCCCTGACACATTATTCTCACGACTAAAAAGGGGCTGTAAAAGAAGGCGATACAAAACAACCTTGTTAAAAGGTTGGAAAACCAAATGCCCCGATTTCTATCTGATTGTCACACATTTGCGAAGCGTGCACGAATAAAGAACAGTACAGATGGGAGGAGCGTTTTCATTAAAAAAGAAGGCTGGCGAGGTAGTTGGAGACAGGGGGCGAGGTAAAGATGGATTAGTCAGGGCTGGGAAGCAGATTGTGTTGTTAATTGGCTGTGTTACCACTTGACGCTGCCTTGTGATAGATAATCCAAGGTTTCTCTCTCGTGTGGGTTTATAACATAAATGAAACACCTGTCTCCCACATTTGGGGAAAATTAACATGAGGTGCCAAGCAACGATGAGGGAAAAGTGGATGTGAATGTCCCCTCATGCTTCTGGTTTAACATTATTTAGTTTAACTATTTAGAAACTGTAGATACAAGATAACAGGGGGATTTAAAATCTAATTTAAAGATCAAGTTCATCTTCAACATGCCAATTTTTTACATGTGTTAAAATTGTTAGTTTGTGACTTGTCCTGTCCAACATAATAGCAGTTCAAAGAAAGTCCCACAAAAGCAGGGTTAATTTCTTAATTTAGGTCTTAACATGTAGATAATATGTGTACTTTTTATGATGTCATTATTTTTGATGAAAAACTTTCAAATGGACTGAAATGAGCAGGTTGGACAAAAGAATTGAGGGCAGGCCATAGTGAGGAATAAGACGGAGACAGATGAGTCCATGAACACTGAGCAGATTGTGTCTTTAATTGGCTGTATTATTGTTTGCAACAGACGTCTTCATCATGGGGAAAACTTAACAAGTCATCGACCCGTAGCCTGCTAATCACTATGAATTAGCAGGGAGAACCACAGCGTCACACTGAGGGCCTGTGCGGTGGAATCATTGTTCCACAAATGCACAACTGGTTTCGTTTGATTAAGATGCTCCTGATGAGTGGAAAACCTATTTCACTGGAAAGTAAGATGCCTGGTCCTGGAGTTTCTAAAAAGGAAAGAGGTGCAAAAATACCCACAAAATGCTGAAAATTATGGGGAAAATGTTTTTCCCCAAATCATAGACATCAGCAGCAGGTAAACTGTGATTTTTAAAGGCAGACGCATGAAGTTTCAAGAAAGACTGTGGACTTTAAAAGTGAACCTGACTTCAGGGTGTGAACTGCAGGGGAGCCAGGGGGAGCTTGGTTCCTCTTAAATCAGCTCCCCTGAAAACATGATTTGTGAAAGTTTGGAGGGGTTCATTTACTGTTTTTGTCATGCATTTCTGCTTGTTTGTATCTTCATCATCATATGATTTATACGTGATTCTTACTAATGAGAATAATAATAAATAAAACCTAAATCAAGTGCTTTAGAAATGTACGTGTAGGTTCTGGCCACGTTTTCAGAAACAGAAACGAAAAGAATGAAATAATCAAAATACACAAACAAAAAGGCATTTTCCATTTTCCTGAGCAAAAACAGAAACGACATTCATAAAGCGCTTGATTTTCTTTTTCGTCTTTGTAAATACATTCTATACTTTCTATCAGCAATAACGTGGACAACTATTATTGCTGGAATAAACAGTCTCTTTCTCCGAGCTGCTCTCAAGCCCTCTGTGGTGCTGAAAGATGCACAGCAGGCAGCAGCAGCTACTTCTACATCTGTTTTCTCATGCTTGTTATTCATATTCTTAGTAATAGGGATAATGACACATAAAAGCCACATCACATGCTTTCTAAACGTTGTGCTTCATGCAACCACGAATATTTCTGTGTAGATTTAACTGTACATTTTGACTTGTTGCTTGCCATTTAGCGTGTTTATTTGCTACTTCCAAAGTAGAGCCCAATGTGAGGGGTTCAATTGTCCTTTCTCAGTCACAAGCCCTTGAGCATTTCACTGCGTTTGTGTGGAACTATGTTTTTTTTTTTTTTTGCGCATATGAATGTGTGTGTATTCAGATGAGTAATGGTGGTGATTATTGAGGCAGTGAAATTAGAGAGCATATGGCTTACGGGAGATGATAGAAGGCCCCTCCCACTACCTGACAACCATAAGGGTAACACACTCCTACACGCGCATGCACACACGCAGTCACACACACGCAGCACAATGATGTATCAACAGTAGGTGTAATTGACTGTGTATGAGTGTGTGCACATGCGTGTGTCAAGGACAAACTGCTCCACCTTTTGCTATCAAACTGATGACACAGCCCTCCAGGTGTGACTGACACACACACACAAACACATCCCCTAGGTGTGTCTGTCTCACTACCAGAAGGTGTGACAGGTTGAAGCAGATAAGATAGATGGCCAGAGGAGACACTGAATGACAGAATACAGTAGCTGCAGAAGAAGGTGAGAACATTGTCAGTCCTTTAAAAGTCCTGATCTGTACAAAAGCTCCATTAACCTTGATGAACGTAAGTTTTATAACCAGCATTATAAAAAGATGTATGTTTCCTTGTAATGATATTCTTATTTACAAAACAAAGCAGACACCAAGTGCTAAATGGCCATGGTCATTGTTCAACTACATACAGCATATTGATAAAAATGATCAAATATGCTTTAAAAAAAAAAAAAGAAGCAAACATTAGAAATTGTTTCCCACCACAATTCAAGAGTTCAAGGAGCCATTACTTAAGTAATAGGTCCTCAGCTAAGTTAATCTACAATTATTTTCTAATGATTATTTTCTACACGATTTACTCTGCACGATTATAGCCCTGATTTTCTACTCTTACTACAAGATTGCAGACAAAAGCCCCAGATCAGAGGCAAACTGACGCTCGCTACTGTGAGCAATGGTCGCTATGTGTCAATTTTCAAATACTCTGAAAGATGCCCCAATGCTTTGTAGATACCCGAGAGATATCTAGAGGGTTAAAAATCTGCACCTGACAGCAGCGACGACCAATAGTCAGACACAGACTTTTTTTTGGAGGAAACAGCTCAGTTTCTTGACCAAACAGAGTTATCAGGGATTCCTCTAAGTGAAATTTCTTGTGAGCCCTTTTGGTTATCACTCATGTAATGTGCAACCATAACAGCATTAAGATACCCTATTATAATATAGACGGTCACGTACTGTGATCATACAGCGATCTGGTAACTTTGAAAGTCGTACAGTGTATAGGCAGCTTAAGGTTTTCACATACAAATCATGTAACCAGAATGTAAATGTGACGCACTTCGTATCACAGTCCTAAAAATCCTTTTCTTCCCATTATTTACATTTGGTCCGACTGTCCTGACATGCTACTTAAGAGACTGTATTGTACACATTTGCTACGCGTTGCGCTTACCTGTATATTTTACGGTGATATAGATCACACCAAAACATCTTGTTGGTAGAGACGTCTACATCCAGAGCCACAGCGTTCTTCAGGGTGGGAACCACCTGTGTATATTCACTCTTCAGCAGGTCAATACGACGGATCTCATGACGGTTGGTGAACATCAGATATGGACTCTTTCCTAAAGGAGAGGCAGGTCAAATTAATTTACGTGTCCTCTGGAAGATTGACCATCATTTATCATGAGGTGGGTGGAAACCCTTGACAGTCATTGACCTACACTACTACTGTCCCAATATAACATTTAGTATTCCCAACGGTCTTTGTACTAGACATGCACAATAAATATACTGTCAATCATATGCTGCACGGTGTGCTATTAATACACATGAGATAGAAACATTTGCTGACCGTGGTATTGACATAAATTTTACCAAACAGCCTAAAACCTGCATCTGAAATGTAAACCTGCATATCAGCATCTCTGGACACTGTCTGAGACAGATAAGGTCACACTGGCCTCATGCAAGTGCTGCTGAATAATAGCCAGTGGTGGAGTGAAGCTAGGTACTTAAACTCAAGTACTGTTCTTAAGTACAAAAAGAGGTACTTATACTTTACTTGAATATTTCCATTTTATACAACTTTATACTTCTACTCCACTGCATCGCAGAGTCAAATATGGTATTTGACGACAAACTCTTGGATTTGCTAGAAAATGCATTGTCACAAAGCTGAAAACAGGCCTGTTTTCTGAGCTCATGAAAAGTGAATGTTTTAGAAATACATGATTCACACAGGAGAATGCAACAAATACACGATGATCTTATAGAATACGATGCATTGCTATAGGTTAAACCCAACAGTATTTAAAAGTAGTAGAAATGAGCTCAACCTTAGACACTGAACGATACGGAGTTTTGATAAGTGAGGTCTTGTTTTGCATTTAGACTATTTAGGTCCTTATATGATGCATTAATGATGACGTGAGCATAAATGAATTATCTAGTTTGTAAATAAACTTTTTAAAGGAAAATATATTTTGTGTTTTTTTTAGGTGCAACACATGGAATATGCTGTTAATGTCTTCTTTATATATTTACAGGTAAGTACAGAAAAGGAAAGAGGGAATTACACACAGCTACTGAAAGAGCATCCTCTTTGAATGTACGTGTCCTTCTGCTGGGTAAAGTACTGAAGCATTACGCTGGTGTACAAAGCAGCCCAAAAACTAGACTTCACACATTTTGTTCTATTTTTATTCCTTCAGCATGTCAAAAGTGTGCTTTAGGTTTTCCTTCCTCAGGTCGAGTACAGTGCACGCTGTTCACTGGTGAACTAGTAACCTGGGGCACATTGTTTCAGCTGAAGGTGAGCATGACTCAAGCATTTGAATAATTTTTTTATGCAGCAGACAAGGTCAGCTCAGTCTTTAGTATACAAACACATGAATAGTGTGCACACATGAGTGCCTGCAAACTGCAGAAAAAAGTCAAATATGCACTAGAAGGCTGCACACATACTTCTGTTGACATTCAAGTATCCTCAACTCAAAGTCATGTACTGTCTATCATTTACAGTACTTCTACACCATAACAAATATTCATTGTGACAATGAAATAACATCATTCTGAGTATTTTCCTTTGATTTGGGTTGACAAAAATATTCTACCCTATAAGCTTTTTTCTCTCCTTCTTTATTTATCTCAAACCGATCTACACCCATCTCCTGTTGTAACGGTTTTTCTCCATCGTCTTTTCTCCTTACTGTCATGTCACTCTTCACTCCACTGTACAGTAAAGCAAAAAGCTACGTAAAGCGTTTAAAGACAAGAAAAACGCACACACACACACGCACACACACAGAGCCGACCATGCCTCAATAGGTTTCCACAGCTCAGATTTACCACAGGCTACTGCACAGGGAAAAATATTACATTTTCACAACTGTTTGGGTCCAATCATTTTCCTCTGACTACTAGGTTTGTAACCATCAATTTCACCTACTGAGAGAGAGACAGGGAGAGATGAGACAGGGAGAGCATGGAGGAAGCATGTGTGATTTGATGGATAAAGGAACAGAGGCAGAGAAATGAAGAGTAAGAGGGTGTAATTAGAGGAGGAAGATGGAGGAAAAAGACATCAAGAGATAAAGTGACAGCAGGGGGAAGACGGTCACACGGTGAGGCAAGCTTCAACAACGAGATGAGAAAAAGTTATGTATAATAAAGACAGACGTAGATCTAATGTCCCTTTCATCAACTCCACTGATTCTGTTTTTCAAGACAAAATCTCTTATCCCTCACCCTGTTGTGAGAGAATACATCCTCTATGAGGCAAAAAATAAGCTGAGTCACTGTTTTCTTCCGGCCATGAGACTAGAGATGTCATCAAAAAGTGCAATATTATCTTTCCTCAAAAGATCCTGCAGAGCGACAGTCATCTTCCTCAACAAGAAATGGGGCCCCTAGATATATTTTAATCTGTACTGGCAGTTCAGTGCTGCTTTTCCCCCTTAGCCAATTAAGATAATGTACTGAAAAGATAAATATGAGCTGGGGAAATGCTGTCAGGCAGTCAGGGACATTGATTTGATTCACAGCAAAGCAGCAGATGTTTATATTGTGGAGATAAGCAAAGAAAGAGGAAAAATCTAACATAAAGACAGTCACAAAGGTCAGAAATAAAGATATGAAATTGTAGGATTGGTGAGCTGCAGCCAGGGTGGATGGACACACAATGGGTGAGGTCATTAGAATGATGTTATGTCTGGAGATAGACATAGATGTCTAGGTCAGCCGAGCTCGTTAAAACATACAGACAACACTATATAATAATGATAAGATGCAGCAGCAGTCAAAAGAAATGAACTTTCTGTCAGCTATAGGAGGTCATGCCAAATGTGTGCCAGCATCTGTCATGAAAAAGCGAGTTATATAACACTTCATTAGTCCTCTGGTGGAAGGCATAATTCTCATGAGAAATAGCTGCAAGTTACTTCTCCATCTCCTATAAAAACGTGTATTTTTGTGCAACTCCATTTTAAAGTTGTGACCTTTATAAAGCTTCATAGGTCATGGCAATATTAAAAGGATTATTTTTGAGAAATATATGGGTGCAAATTTGTATTCAGAAGAAAGTTCCTACAGGCAGACATAATAAAATGTTACGGGTTTGTTCCTTGAAAGCCTAAAACAGCAAGAAAGACTTCCCAGATGAGATCTGGCAGTATTAAACAACATCCTGGCTCCCATGGCAAAAGCTTTTGACATCAGAGAAAATCTGACCACAGCTGTAAACCTATTTTGAAAAGTGTGTGCTCAAACTGTCAAGTGTGTGGCACAAACTGATCTCGACAAGAGGGTTAAGACAAGAGAACAAGGAACCGGAGAACAAAACAAGAGCAAAAAGTACACAAGCACAAGTTTTCCACTAACTTCAGAGTCGTGTTTAATGTCTTAGCTCTAGGTCTGTCATAAACATTTATTAACTACCTTAAAGCTTTAGCGTGAGATAGTGTGTTTTGGTGTCATTTTCCACAATTGCATTTCAGCGTATCGGAATTCAAGTGGTCTGAAAGGAAACAGGACGGCTGTAATTACGATCCCTCTACTCTGCGGCTCGACACAGAAGCGTTAATTTGTGTAAAATGAGAAGAGATATGCAATGGGTTTCCAAATACATGAGCTGTCCGTAGGATGTTGTAGGAAACATTGCAATTAAGTCATAAAAACAAGCTCTATTGAGCTATTTTGTTCTTTCTTTGCAAAGATATAGAACTTTATTGTTGTATTTCTCTATAGTTGATGACAACAGAGATACTAACACACATACATAAACTCACATTCACCAATTCCAGTTTAGTCGAAGGAAGGTGTCATGAAAACCTGAGACTTCACTTTTAATTAGCATTACTAATGTAACATTCCCATATTACAATATGAAACTAATCTGCAGAGCCTGAAACCAAATACTAGGATCAGAAGAAAACGCACTTGAAGAGGACATAGAGCAGAACTCCTCTCAATTATCTGCTTTGGTACAATTGGCAAGCATGCTGCTTGTAACTTCATTAAACAAAGAGTGAAATAATGACATTGTGTTTTGCTGTGAGCCTCTAAGACAGAAGCACAAATAACAGCCTGGCATTTTGCAGCCCAGACTTCAATATGTACAAGTGATATTGGCACATCCCACGTGTCACATCTTATCACAGAACGTGTCATTCCTCCTGGCCTCTAGATCACATAGGAATTGTATTTGTGCATGCACGTATGTGACTGGAATCTAAAGTGTATGTACAGTATGCTGATGTCTCCAGGTATCCACGTACGAGATCTGGTGTACATGCATGTGTCGAGGAATGTTTTCGTCAAGTCCACATTACCTCACTTTCACGCGGTAGACATCTCTGTATTTATGGTCCAATCCTCTTTGTTCTAAATAAAGCTCCAGAACAATAATCACGTCCTGTTTTCTGTCTCCTTCTTTCTATTTTCTCTGCTACACATTAATTTATCAAGAAGAAAAAAATATTCATGAAATGCTTTCTTCCACCTATGTTTTCTCTCCTCTTCTTGCCTTTCCTCCCACCTCTAATAAATGCTTTAGCCTCTGACAAAGACTGTTTGCCCTGCTAACAGTAATAAAGATTCACACAGAGACACGTGAAGCAATCAATAGTGGTTTTATGCCACTTAGCTTAAGAGTGAGGGCCTGTTTTCTGCTTTAAGCTCTCTCATTACCAGGCCAGTTCACCCCATAATGACTTAACCCAAGACCGATTGTGGTAATCACTAATAACACTCTTTTCTATCTCTTTTTTCTCACAGAAAAGTTAATTTGCTGTGTAACTCAATCAGTTAAAGTTTCCATTTACAATGGAAAACAAGGAATAGTTGTCAAACTGCTATAATGCGGGGATTGGTGCAGAATTTCATACTGTGTCTTTTCACAACGATCGGTATAATATATAACTGTACTTTCACTACACATGAGAGACTTCTTATTTATTAGTTGTAGCATGTGGCAGGTGTTTAAACGGTTCTTTACGGATAGCATCATTATCAGTGTCTTACTGTACATGCAGTGGTTAAAGCCAGTTCTTCAGCGCAGCTTCTGCAAACTGCATCAAAAAACATCTAGTATCTATCAGGACTGAGGCAGACCATTTTTCAATAACAGTCTTGCCTGGTGGAGCTTTAAGGGCAAGATTTTATTTTCATTCATACCACTGCTCTGAGTGTTTACCCAGGACAACGAGGGGTACAGACCCTGCCTGTGTTCTATGGTGATCAGACCCCAACCCCCCTTCACATCCCTTCGTTGACACTCCTGGGAGAGCAGAGGCAGCTGGCTGCAAACTTTTCATTAGTGAGCACTGCAGGAAAAGATGGCAAATATTTATCTTTGCACAGATTGCTGGGCAAGTCCTGCATACAAAGCAAGCATCTCGTTTCAAAGGGTCTCGCGTTGTGAGAATAGTGTCAGATGTGACGCTATAGTTACGGTTACTGGCATGGCATTACTGCAATTGGTGTCTATATAAGAAAGTTTGCAAAAGTACATACAGTATGGGCTTGTAATTGTGTGTGCATTGGTGGGTACAGTACCTGTGAAGAAAAGTGAAGAAAAAAAGTGTGTGTGATAAATAACTCACCAACAGCCTTGCAAGTCTTCGAGGCAGGGTCCATCTCGTAGCCTTCGTAGCATTCGCACTTATAATCTCCTTTGTAGTTGATGCAGATCTGACTGCAGGCATCTGGGTTCTCACATTCATCTATGTCTGTGGAGAGAAAGACAAAAACAAACTATGAAGACACACACGGTTCATTTTTTCTGAAGCGCTAGAAACAAGTTTGACTGTCTTGTTAATGTTTGTCAAAGACAGTTTGATCCTTGGAATGGAGTTTTTATTAAATGGAGATTTGTCCTAGACCTTCACCAAAAATGATAAAAGTTTGGTTTGACAAAAATGACAAACCTGTTCCAAGTAACAATGTCAAAATGAGTTGGTTCTGCATAGATCACTAGACTGTTATTGCTTCTCTGTGTGTTGGAGGTTTTCATCTATTCTACACTACCCAATTTATTAGTGGATAAATCTGCTTTTTATGAATATATAAACAGTTTCTGCCCAAAGAACATTAGATTTCTCCATGGGACAGTCAAGTCAAGTCAAATCAAGTAAAATAATATAAATAAAATAAAAAGAACTGTTTGACATTTCAGGAAAATGGCGGGTTGTTTTTGGAAGAAGTTTTGCCATCAGTGTACCCTTCCTTCCAGCGTTTTTGCTTTAGAAGTCTTAACACATCACAAACGTGTCCCGATACTGAACCCACAGAGGATAAGCATATCCCTAGCAGAGGAAGAGAGTAAAGTTCATCACTACAGCCTGGATCAGCTCAGCCCACATAAGCCGCGATACTCTATTACTGAAGGTCTTCTGAATTAAGGTGGAAGTTTTGTTGCGTAACTTCTTTTTTTGTCGTTACCTCCACAAGTCTTTTTGTCCAGGAGTTTGTAGCCAGAGGGACAGTCACACTCATAACCAATTCTTCGGTCCCTGCAGATGTGGGAGCAGCCACCATTGTTGTCTGCACACTCATTCAGGCCTGCGGAGAGAGTGGGGTGGGAGAAGGAAGGATGAAGGAAGGGAAAGGGACGAGAAGGGAGAGGCGTTAAGAGGAGTTGAATATTTAAGAAATAAGTCCAGCAGGGATACAATGATGAAGCAGGATGAGACACAAAGAAAGAGTTGGCCAGAGAGACTTTGCCCTACAAATACTTCTAAGTTTGTGCTTGTGCGTATGTACTGGTGAGTTCATGCATGGTTTTAATCATCCTGTCAGTTAGGACAATTCAGTCCTGTTAACTGTATACATCACATGTCCAGTTAAAAAGCAAAATACAGTAAGCTTGAAACTGGTAGCAAAGAGATGTCGGTTTGAGTGTCCGTACAGCACTGTATATTTGTGAAGGTCTACTTCTGTGTGTGTCCCCACAGGCACAGTTTTTGCCAAACGCACCTGGAACCAATCCATTCCCCTTCAGGGGAGCTTGGCCACGTGTACCTGGTGTCACTTCAATAAGATGTCTGGTGGTACACACACACACACACACGCACAGCTTCATCTTCTCATTCTCTTCACTTCCTCTTTGTTTTTTAAGAACAACATATT
>JAPQRN010000019.1:3118943-3158110 GCA_037367275.1 Coranthus polyacanthus | reverse complement strand
ACACACACACACACACACGCACAGCTTCATCTTCTCATTCTCTTCACTTCCTCTTTGTTTTTTAAGAACAACATATTGAACTCCCTCTCAGTCATCCTTTCTTCATGCCCCTTCCATTTTGTATCCGTTTCTCATCCACCATTTATCCCTTTGTCTTTCAAAAACCCTCCAGGGAGTAGAGAGAGATCGCTGCGGAAAGCTAAAGCTGGTACTTCATTACCGGTTTACATTAAAGATTTAAGCTTCAAGGCTACAGGTACCAATGTGAAACAGTAAGGCTGGAAGAGAGAGAGCAGCAAAGAGAGGACAGCAAAATAGAAATCGAGGGAGACTGACAGAGAGTCGTGGTGGCGTAAAACCATTGTAAAAGCACCATGGCATGTAATTATAATTGAGGCTATAATTTATACTACTTTCTTGATATCAACATAATACTGAAAGAAAAGTAGCTACAAGTAGTACAAAGTAGCTGAAATAAAACAAATACATTTGTATCTAGCAGCAACAAAACGTATATTATGTTTATAAAACTAAATTAGGGATGCACAGATTTATCAGCTGCTCGTCAGTATCGGTCTCGTTGACTGCCATCGGCCTCTCAACAAATAAGATGAGATTCCCCGATGGCAGGTATTATTCATTCATCTGTTGTGTTATATTAAAAGTTCTTTATGATTAAAGTTGTGCTCATTCGAAGATAGAGTGATGAAAGGCTGAAAGACTTTACAGCAATTAAGGTTTAAAGTGTTCTGTTTCTCAATAAATTACAAAAAAAAACCAAAACGAGCCATCTATATCGGCACTGGCTATCGAGCAAATTGTTACTCGGTATCTGCACGCAGTTTCATAATCAGTGCATCAATAAACAAAATGCAAATGCGGTACCAGGTTGCAAACAGAGCCAACTATTATTTATTTATTTTTAACCGCCATGCTATGGCCTTGGTTAGAGAACAGTCAGGTGCTAATGACAGTTGTCAGTTTTAGTTTAAACCAAAAAAAAAAAAAAAAAGTTTGCCTTGAGCCACACATCATCACGTATAAAATTAATGATGCGGTTACGGGGCAACCTCATTACAGAGTATATCCATCTGCCTCAAGATCATAGCCAGCTGAAAGGGCAGCACGATCCCATATCATTTTATACCCATGTGACTGACTTCAAACCACTCCAAGGGCAGGAGAGAAGTGCTGTTTTCATGAGTACTTGCACTTGAGTAAAAACTCACTGATACAACACAATTAGCGCAAATAGCAAATGACATGAGCTACGAGTAATTTATGGATTTTATTAAGAGGTGTTTTTTTTCCTCAACTGCCTCATTCTGTTTGTGGCTGGATTGCATTGCTTGTGATGTGAGACCCGTGACTGAAGCTCGCTAAGTGGTAATTATCTATGGTGTGTGGATAATCTGTGTGGCTCCTTATGGGTGTCGTAGTCCGGTCACGTTTTTCTGGCTAAGATCGCACTAGAGGGCAGAGTCGGTTGGTTCTTTGATCATAACAAGGCGGCTGAGAAATGTCCTGATTTACCCTGCCTTGATCAAATGAAGCTTCTTTTACTAAGAGGAGTGACCACCCACATTTGAAATAGTTGATGATGCTCCAGAATGAGTTGTAGCACACTAGCATGTGCACCTATATTTGCCTGAGGTGGTAGTAATATCATTGTGTACATGTATATATGTGTGTGTGTGTGTGTGTGCGTGTGTGTGTGAAAACGGTCTTACCACACTCCTTCATGGGTTCATCTGACCAGTCCTTGCAGTCTTTCACATTGTCACACACTTTGCTGCTGTCAATACACTCTCCATTCTTGCAGCGAAACTTTTTTGGCCCATCGCATTTTGTAACTGTGGTAAAGACAAAAAGTTGACAAAAGTACATTTAGTTAAAGGAGTGTTGAGGGTGTTTGATTGCATAAAAAGGTTTGTAGTACACGAAGGCTAGGGGCAGCTTTGCTCCTTGAAAAGAAACAATATAAATAGTTAAACCCTCGGCAGGATTTCTGCAGGCTTCAACCAGCTAAATTTATATTTTAAGACCTTTATAAGAACATTCTTGTAATTAAAGACCTATTTCATGTCCTGTCTGGTGATGCTCCCAATGTGAACACAGATCGATGGCAGGTATTTCCTTCCCATGATGTCCCTTTATAGCCAAAGTTCCTAATTTGAGCATTAGGCTTTAAATGAATTATTTTCAACAGACTTTCAACCAAGCACTCAATCCAAAACATTTTTAAGATTTGTCAATTTGTCATTTGAGGCCTAAAAAGCAACACAACCTCTAAGGTTTGTGTTGTTTGTAAATGCAAATTATTTTCCCCTCTTGTTCAAGTCAGAGGCTTACTAAAATGTTTGAATAATGTGATGTTGTGGCATCTAACTCTCCCATTCCTCTGTTGCCTGACTTCAACAGTGCAAATACTTGTTTAAACTGTTTCTTGTGGGGAAAAAAAATCAGCTAGTGCAGCCAATGCCTGCCATCTGTGCTGCTCTCTATCCCCAGTGAATCTCTTTAGAAGTCATTAACTTGTAATTGGATGCATTTTTAGGCTAAAATGAATATGACAAAGTACTAAAAATGTGTGAGGTCGATGATTTACGAAAAAAGACAAAACACGTCAGGGACTGCAGAGCTAATTTTCACAGAGAAGAAGACGGAGCAGGGATTTTACCCAAAAAAAAGCCCACATTTCACTATCTGCATGAGAGAAAAGGCTCTGAGAGCATATTGTATGTGTATACATATAATATACAGACATGAAAAGGAAATTGCTGCCATGTTGCATGGTTCTTTTCTTCGGACACATACCATTTACACAGCCTGCCTCGTCACTGTAGTCCGGACAATCGTGCACTTTATTACACTGTTTGGTGCCGTGGATGCAGGAACCGTCACCACATTGGAACTCATCGGGACGGCATGTGAGCAGGGCTGAGGATGAAAAAAAACCACAAACATTACGTTACATCTCTACATCTGTACCGATTGGGCTATCCAGATACAAAGCTGGAGGTTTCTTACACAAAGCATTCTTAAATGTACACATGGCTACAGAAAGAGTAAAAAAATGACATCCTGTACCCTCTAATAAACCCAGTTCAGTCTAAAGATTCACAACAAACCGATTTGAAACTTGCAACTACTTGCAATGTGTTGGTCCACAACATTCTGAAAACCTGCCAGTTTACACCATTGCATGACAAAACAATTATTTTATATCATGATATTTGATGACATTGTCGGCGAAAACACGTTTCAGTGTTTTGTAGTTTTACTTAATTTTACTCATGTATATTTAAACATTTTATGTGTTTGTCTGACCATAAAGCTGACTGTAAAACCACAAATAACGATCTGGTTTCTTCTCAACACACCTCAGCCTTTAAACGTGAACGAAATAATGATTTGTCATTCACCGTGATAATTATCCATATCGACTGATAGGATAACGCCATATCACCGTAACGCCCAGCCCTAATATCCATAGCAACAAGTGTCTGTACTTTCACTCTGACTGGCGGAGCTGGATATAAACTTGCAGTGTCTTTAAATATGAATGAGGATCGTGATAGTGAGTTCCTTGGTACAGTTGCACTTCTAGTACTGACGAAATGAATTGGCTAACAATTTCTCCAGTCTATTTCTGCAGTTTTTTTGATTTAGAGGAGTCGGTGTCACCTCATAACCACATAAGTAGAGAAAACCCTAACGATAGAGACAGGATTCCACCAAGGGCTGATAATAAGGAGCACCTCTTGGCGACAGATGAGCTACAGCCCATTGATACTAAGAAAAACACGCACTATATAACACTCCATTCTAAAACCAGCCACAGGCAACTTGACAAGCTGAGTCATAGGCAAGGCCATCGACTTGCTCGAGTTGAGCTGAGATGGACCAGTTCACGCCGCTGCAGCTTTCCCTTGCAGCATTGCAAAAGGGTCATGTCTCTTTGGTCTGAACTGGGCTTTACACTCCAAAACTTTCCTTAATAATAATAATCCTTCTAATCTTCTTCTAACTATTGCAGTTTTTGGTGAGGACAATACACATGCAAACACAGACATATCCTGTACACGCAGTCCATCCTTTCTCCTTTGTTTTATACTGTATCTCAGATGATGAGCATGCATGTACGGAATGCATTTTTGTATTTTTGTTTTTCACTTTTATCAGGCCAAATTGGACTGCATTTCAATCCAACAGTAATCACTCATACACGAGCTTTACCTGCACAGAAAAAGCCCCAATGGAAATGTAAACCAAGCAGGTATTCATCCACTGTCTAAGGAAAACCCACATCCACTGACCTATTGAGTTTGTGTGTATCTGCAAGTGTGTACAGGCATTTGTTTGTGTTTGCTCTGACGGCAGAGGGCAGGTTTATTTAACTCATTCATCTTTTTAACTGGTTGTTTAATTATTCATGGGTTGTGTTTTAGACTAGGTCTGCCAAGGGAATGAAGGCAGACATGATCAATGGCAGTGGAGCTCACAAAAAATGCAAGGCACACAATGATTGTATCAGGAAATATGGCATTAAACAAAGCCACTCGCCTTGCTTCACACCAACTGAGGAGAAATCTGCAAAATGATATGTTGGTGATCATAAATATAAGAACACATAACAGTACAGTAAGCAGAACGACTTGTGCGCATGAAATGCATCTACAAGGAAGCATGTTAAGACTTCTACTGCTTGAAGAGGAAATAAAGAAAAAGACATTTGAATGCTAAAATCAGCAAAACGGGGACGACATAATCCTGTGGTATGACAAAATGTGCTGATTCTTTCATCCATATGATTGGGATCTGAGCTCAGCTAATTATGATAAATCCAGAAGATGAAAAGTAATAATAATAAATGGATTCCTATCTGCAGAAATGTTGGCAAGAGGGAAAGGAGAGAACTAACAAGATACGATTTGACCATTTCTCATTTACATTAACCTCCTGTCAACCTTCTCACAGTCACTTGTCTCAGCATGTCTGTGAAATAACACGAGATTATTGAGACAGATGTTTCAAATAAGATGGGAGATAATAACAATGGGATGGGTGTGTGGGAATGAGCAAAGCCTGACAGAGCAGAAGAGGAGGAGAGAACAAACTGAATTTATGCAATGATTCTCACATATCTCATTACAATGAAATGTTGCACCTCCCTCGGCAGGGATCTGGTGCCTAATTTATATTACACAGATATCTATAACGATCACATTTCTATTGGCACAAACCTCCAATCATCCACTTTTATTCACACTGCGATGAGTGTTCAAACAGAACAAACTCTGGTCATGCAGCACATATATTTTTGAATTAGATTAGAATGCACATGAAGACCAAACAAAACTTCACTTCAGATCACTATTCATGTCCTCACTGTTCAGTTATGTTATGTTTAGTGCATCACCTAAATGCTGTAATGGTGAGGCAAATTGTTTTTAGGTTATATTCTTTTTTTTATGTTTTACTTCTGTTGTTAGACTGAATATTAAACGTATCCCATCATGCTGTGCTTACCAGGTCAGCATCTCGCAGACAATAAACAATAATACCCATGTGCATTTTTTTTTAAACGTGAAATGGTGCAACTGTCGTAACATAAAGAGCTGGAAGGGTTTTTATGAGTATAATACTAGAGCTACTTGTGCTGTGGTTTGTATGGCTGTTTACTTTTAGAGTGATGTTGCCTTTCAATACCAACTCTATATGCATTTGTATGTGCATGTCCATATGCTTTTGTGACTGTTTGCCATAGAATATTGTCCATGTATACATGTGTTTCTATAGGTGACACATGTGTAATATACATAGCTGCATAGTGTGCTTGTATCAGGTCATATGTGTGAAGCTGCTGTCATCTCTTTGAGTGGTGTGTGGGAGTGTGAAAAGGAGACCAGATGGGGTCTCGCTTGATGAAGGACCTTCACCTCCTGCACGAACAAGAACACGAACACGCACAAACACACACCAAACACATAGAGTCAAACATGCACTCAGACGCTCTCAGTTTCCACATGGTTGCATGGCAACACACCCATGGACCATTATGATAAAGTTAGCATTGATCTCCATTCAGTTATTGGCAGTGCAAAGGTATTTGTCACATAGTCATTGTTTGCAATACTGTATGCATCATGTCTTTGCAAGTATTAGTCCTCATAACTATTGCTCTGCAGCACATTAAGCCTTACTCTTGGTATTCATTCATTTTCCCACTTAAATGATAATGCTGCAATAAAAACAAAATAATAAAAAGCCTATAACCACCAGGGAATTTATCCTCCTGATAAAAATTGTATGTAGGCAATGTGTTAACAAGACATAAACATGCAAAAGCCATACCATTAGCTTTTAGATGATATATTCTGTAATTACAGTGAATAGTGCTAATGTAGAGTTCCTCTCAGCTCATAAGAGCTGCATCCCTGAGCATGTGCAGCACAAAATGGAGGTGCTCACCTGAGATCAAAATGGTAGTCACAGTGTTGGTTAAAAATAAACTACATTGGCAATGTTCATTTTAATGAAAGTATATGTCATCATTATGGTTCTTTCATGGGTTTTACGATTAGTGTTTTGGACATCATTGGAGCTCTACGGCTGTGGCTCCATGGACAGTTCTAGTTTCTTTTTTGGGGGGGTTTCTTGAAAATTAATAACGAAAACTATTGAATTATCTTTAAGGGCATAAGCACACTCTCAATCACAAATTTGTCCATCTAAATGCAGTACATCCACAGTTTACTTACGACAGTTTGCCTCATCTGATTTATCCTTGCAGTCCGCATCTCCATCACACTTCCAGTTCATGTGGACACACTCGCCGCTCCCACACTGGAACTCGCCCACCGGGCAGCGAGGCTTCTGGGGCTCTGTCCGCCGGCTGCAGCGCTCCATGGACTCATCTGACTTGTCCTTGCAGTCCGGATCGCCATCACAGCTCCACAGGGCTGGGATGCACTCTGAGTCATTGCAGCGGAACTCGTGCTGGCCACAGGTGGGAGCAGAGCACTTCTCCTCGTCACTGGCGTCCCCGCAATCGTCGTCACCGTCACACACAAAGATCGGTGCCACACACTTTCCATTACGGCACTGGAAATCCTTAGAAGGGCAGGCTTTGGCATCTACAGGTGGTAGGGGATAAAAAACAGAGGAGGTGAACGATATGGATGTGGATGAATGATTGATTTGTGAATGATTTATTAACTTAAGGCTATGCTATTTGCATCCAAGTGTCCATAGCCAACCATGCTATTTATACTCAGGTACTATATACTACTGTAGATTTCCACGTGATTGCAAAGCCTTCTAGCAAAAACGCTTTCTAACATGTGTTGTAAAAGGGTCCAATTTAATCCAAACCATCATTTTCTAAGGAAACCAGGTAGTTTTGTTGCCTAAACCTAAACCCTAACCCTGTGACTGAAAACTGACGTTGACACATTTAAAAAACTACAGTCAGTAAAATAAAATATCCACTATATATATATATATATATATGTGGTAGAACTCCCTTTGGAAGCCAACATTAGAGAAAAATGTATTGCTGCATATATTCAAACACCTTAGGGCATAGGAAATGCGCATCTCTGGAGATGGAAGAGAAGACAGTTCTGGTGTTTAAGATTCAGTTAATGAGTGATGGGCAATTCCAGATATGCCTCTTTACTCTTGGGTTTTTGGTGTCTTGTGAGAGTAAAGAAAAAGTCTGATCTAAAGTCAAACTGCTGCCTGTGCACAGTGCTGAAGAGCACTTCTTTAAAGTCTAAGTTCTTCAGAAGTCTGTAGCAGGTGAGAGAACAAAAAGACGTTATATAATAACTGTTAAAGAGAAGGAAAAAAGTGGTAAACACACCTCTTGGGAAAAAGCACATATTATTCAGGAAAAATAAACACTGTTTCACCTGCACTCTCAAACAGTTAACAGTAAGCAATGAATGCATCCGCTACAACCAGAGAAAGACACAAGATAAACATCACATCTGACTATACTCACACTCAAGGTCGAGAACATATGTGCAGCAGAAGTCCAGTATGTGAAAACAGGTGTATAATGACCAGAGTGAGGCTATAGCTGCAGGTGTCTGCCGCAGTGCAGAATCCCCTCCATGAGTGTGTGTGTTTATATGCATATAAATACCTGTGCAAAGTTTGTGCAGCGTTTTCATGTGTATAATTTCTTCTTCCAGTATCGCAAAACTTCTGACAGCTGGGAAATAATCTCAAAAAGTAGTATAATATTTCAGCTTTTCCATTTGCATGCCTGCGCTGCTCAGTTTGTGTATGACTTTAAGAGCATTTCCTTTTTCCTGTGTCCCAGCAGTGACATTATCTAATTCAAGCGGTGTTGGACAAATCAATTTGAATCATGTATTCTGCCAAAGAAAACCTCTGTCCTTTGATGTACCTCTCGTCTCTGGGCAACCGATGCAACTACTTCACCCTCTCTCTTTTACCTACCCACACAGTGCGCCAAAGGGACTCATTATGATAATAGCCTATTGGATTCCCTGCTAGCTATTACTGCTAGCATGCTAATCATCCCCACTCAGATCTAAGTAATTTAATTAACATGAGCACATAAACAACATCAGCAGCATCCCAGCAGAAGCTCAGGTGTTTTGGGGGTCATGTAAGGTGTTTGTGCAAACAAACAAACGCTTGGGCGAAGTAGTAAAGTTATTATTTTTAGGAACTTTCTGCAACAGCAGAAAGAGGCTTTTTGCATATGAAAGTGCACAACAAATTCTCCTCCATCCTCGGAGGTGTAATTTGTTGCTAGTCAGACCGAACACTTTTTTTCAGTGTTTTAGGGACCTTTTCATTAAAACAGCTTGGTTCGTCAGGTGTGCTGGCCATAAATGAGAGGGTTGGGATACGAAGCTTTTTAGTATGAGTCCCACTGGGATGCTGAACGAACAACTTTATTTTTTTCACGACCAGTGGCCAACATGTCCTGAATGTGTCTCATCATGAATAAAACTACAGGACTTACAGTGTACGCTTTAATTTAGCCTGTACTACTGAAGTTTGTCTCTTGCAAATGGCATTTTGTTAAGTATTTATTACTAAAATTACTTCAATATTTAAGATTTAGCAACCTCCTTGAAAAGTGAACAGTACTTAGTGTGATATATTGTAGCATTTAAAGCAAAGTTCTTCATATCATGGGTTGTGATGTGACGGATTCTTGCAGTTATCCATTACAGTTTGATTTTTTCAATGAGTTTGACCAAATCAGACACAATATTTCCTAAAAAAAAAAGAAGACACAGACTAATTATTTGGGTTACGTCCAGTGCTGGAAAGTTCTGTACCTGACTGTCTTTCTTATGTTACCAGTACTGTTGGATATAAGTGACTGCATTTTTCAGACATCTTTCTCTGCTGTCTCCCACCCTTTTATTTCTGCTTAATTGTCCGTTTTATTTTTTATGTAGCTTCAGTGGTTTCAGTTGTTTTTTCCTTTGTGGTTACAAAACCCCCAGAAAGCTTTAGTGCTGTTTGTGCTGCAGAATAGTTCATGTTTTCGCCATAAAGGAATTTTCCTTTAGTCTTTTAATGTAACCCATCTGATTTCTTGTGAAATTAGAAGAAATTACACTCACTGCTGTCAAATAAGTCACATGATTTAACAATACTAAAATGCCAGCGTGTAAACATCATCTAACATTCTGGTATTCATTCTTTTCCAGGGTGAACTCATTAAATCTACCCACAGCACCGGTGCAGTTTAACTGGGTGTTACGCCAATCCCTCCGTCTTATCAGCTGACTATGTCAAAGCTGACACACGGCAAGAAGGCTTTGGTCGATGGCCGAAAACCGTTTCTCAGTTAACACAGGCCAGAACCAATCGTTAGAACGAGATCAGGGGGAGATTGGAGAGGAGACAGGTGATCAAAGGAGCATATGGGGTGGTAGATTTATTGAAAGATGTGAAAGTAGAATGTCCTTTCCCACCAAAAGGGACCCATATACACAACAGCAAGCAGATGTAATAGCAGATAAAGGCAGATTGAGTAGATGGTCAAATATGAGGGAAAGCAGATTAGATGCCGTGGGACACGCAGTCAGTGACTACTGCTTTATTATACAAAGTGAAACTGTTAAAAATTAAACAGAAAATAATCGTTGACACTTAATATTATGTTTGATGTTTCATAAGCCGGACTACATTCAGTCTATAAAGAATTTTATAGTTAGGTGAGAGTAATTAAGTTGTTATGGAGGTGCATTCATGATTCTTAATTAAACACATTTGTCCAATTGATTACTCTATCATTTACAATTTTAAATAGGGAATCAGTAATGTGTACCTGATTACATCTTGACAGTAACCTTCCCACTTGGTAGGTGATTGTGTTTAACTTGGGGTCAAAGCTTTCTATCCATCCATCCCCAGAGCAACCACAGGACAGCTAATAGATGGAGCAAGAAGATAGGGCACAGCTCATTGACCTTGATCTAAAGGACAATTGAACTCGCTTCTAGGATGGTCTAGACTAAGGCAAGCAGCCACGTTTCTATGCAATCCCTATCAAAATCACACTTAAAGATGCAAACAGGGGCATGAAAATCTGATATGAATCTAAACACGTAATGCGGAAACACAAACGCGAGATATGGACAGGAAGATCGGCGCACCTCACCTCAACCTTTCTCTATGAGTCACTGGGTTTAATGTTTCTGGAGCGTGGAATCCAATCAGACTTTGGTCTAACATGTCAGCCACTGAGCCATGGTGTGGAAGCATGTACACGCATACACATAGGCTCTCACCCACACACACACACACACGCCTTAACTCACCAGGTGTGATCTCAAACGCAAAAGCAAATGAAAGACCACAAAACAGCTCTAACAACAAATGGAAATAAAACATTTATGCCACGGTGCCATGCAAAATGCTGCATTTAACAGGGAACAGAAGCACGATCGCTCTGAAATCACGCAAAACAGACAGCAACACCTGAAGGCAAGGTGGAGAGTAGGCTTAATGGGCCGTACAGTAGACAGGCAACATGTTTATCTACTGCATAGAATATCAATATGGAAGCCTTATATTTCACATGAGAACATCGATAAAAAACAAATCCGTGTTGAGTCAGGCATACCTTGTACTGACAGATACACAAAGGTAGAGGCAAACAAATCACATCTATATTCATGAGAATTGATGGGAGTGGAAAAAATGCTAAATTCAAATGATGAAGAAAAATTTCTGCTCGATTATTCAATATTAAAATGCCAGCCCCAATCACATCTTATACGTCAGTGCATGTTTTCATCAGGACTGTGCAGTATGGTCTCGCAGTGTCTCAAAAAAATTGTTTTCACAACTGAGGAACTGCCTGTACTTTTGGTATTCCTAGTTCGACGACAGCTCCAGACCGTTGCTGTTGCATGAGCTGTCACTTTGCCTACCCCAGTCCCCAATAAATACCTGATCCGATAAAGCAGGGGCTCCCTCTCAAAAACAAAGGCAAATGTCACGCACTCAAAACTAACTTTATATTCTTTTGGAGAAAGCCAAATGCCACATTACGCATGCCTTTTACAAAACCGTTCTGCGTCATCAACAACAAGCGGCAAGCAGAAGCAAGATGCCGATTATTCTTTTTCTAATACCTGTTTCTACAAATTACACCCTTTTCTGAAAATTATCTTTATTTTGTGTCATTTTTGACACTGGGAGATATTGTCATCATTCGTAGAGCCAGCCAGTCTTACAGGAAATAACAGATAATTAAATTGCAAATACAACTAGGTTTTGTTATGAACGTAATTAGTGCCTTGATGTTTTTGCAAGGAAATATAAATTACACTTGCGATGGCAGACATACAAAATCCAGGACTTTCTCACCAGAGAGTGGAGTCTGCATCCCAACTCCTGTAGGGTTTTAGGCTTTAGGTAATGAAAGCACTATGTTGATTGTGGTTCGGTTTAAACATTAATAAATACACTGTATGTCCTGTGTGGGTATTTTTTTTTTTATATCTTAGAATTTTTTTTATTAAACCAAGCTCCACCTTTTCCTAAACTAAACCAAGTGCTTTCAGTGCCTTAACCTGTCCATAAGGTTTCATATTGCCGTTGTCAAAACCAGCTCATGTTATAAATTGAGTTAGTGAATTGAAATTAGTTGTCTGAACTATTTACATTTATGTTCAGGATCAGGGGTCGCATATAACAAAACATGTTTGCAGTTACCATGTAGTTCCATATCAGTGTAATTTCTGACAGGGTTGTGTTCCTAAACAGCGTGCCACTTCGTCCATCCTGGCCAGACTTTAACAGCAATATACCACTAGCTAATAAAGTTAAAATCAGTGCGGAACTACTTAATACTACCTCTTTTCAGCATTTGGAGCCACCTCTGAGCAAGAGTACAGTGTGCAGCTTTGAAATGGTCTAAAAATAGCTCGGCATGAAGGGGAAAAAACCTGACTTCAAAATTCACAAATCTCACACATGCAAGATGACACACAAACACATCTGCATGTATTAAGTCCGCTTTCAGGAGTCAGCTAATGTAGCATTTTCTATGTATAAGGCATCATTACCCTTGATATCATTAAGAAGAAGTGCCAGAGGCGTTGGCATCCCTGCATCTATAAAAAGAGGGTCCTCTGTTGCACAGGTCTAGAAATGCTAACCCGTCTCTTTTTCTGTTCTTAGCACTAAGGAGCTGTGTGGGAGAAAGAAAAGAGGACAGGAGGGAGGAGAAGCAGTTTTAGATCACGCTTTTGATGAAACATATTCTGCAGGAGGACCAGAGAGGCTCTGAATGTGAGTATGTCTATGTGTGCAGACAGACATAGACAACTTGACATGCAGTCCCTCTCCAGGGCTCTAACAAAGTGTTTATCAGTGCTTTGGCTACATTAGACCTTTGAAGCACTGGAGCAGGAGGATAGCATCACACACACAAGCACCAGACTGGCAAGCCCTAAGCCCCCAGTTCTGTGACTTGCTGTAACATAAAAGCGATCTTTTCCTAATGGAATAGACAGACAGACAGTGAAGAGAGATAAGATTCAGAATAGATTTATCACTGACTGACAAACAGAAAGCAGCTTCAGAAGAAATACAGCTTCCAACAGGCTGGCCAACTGAGGTTTACCAGGCACATAGCCAACAGCACATGTTACGAACACTGGTGGGAAAGCACCATCTTAAATGTCAGTCATCTCTTTTGGTTAGAGAAAGTAGTAGTAGTAGAAAATAAATGCAGGTGCTCAATACAGTGTAACGCTGACATAGTACGACAATTTAATACATTGTCACAGGCTGAAAATTCACTAGAGGCACAAATATGTATCACTGTATCACCAGCAAACAGCTCACACTTACAGTATGTATCGCTTGGAGAAGCAGGATTCTCTGCTAACTCCTTTTAATGGAACAAAGCCAAATCCTCAGGGATTCAAACTGATGCTTGCTGATGCAGCGAGCAGCTCATTCTCCCCATTTGTCCCTTAAATGTTGTGATTAGTTTGAACCTGACTTGGTTTTCAATCATTTTCACTTTAGCCGGCAATGAAGAAATGCTTAGGGGAGGAACAAAATGGAGACACAGGAGTAAATATAACTGAAGATGAACGGTGAGCTTTGTTTGTGGATTTGCAGTAATCTTAAGTGTCAATCAAAATTATGGGTGCACATATTTTAGCGATTACCTCATCTTGCTTTTTGAGTTTCTTTTTCACTATTTTGTTTTTTACAAAGTCACATATTTTTGAGCTAAAACTGCACATGGACAAAACCAAATAACTCTGCCCAGTCTTTAATTTTTAAGAGCTACTCCACCATGCACCTTAAATTCTATTCCACATAGAAGAGTTCACCAGAGCACGTTAGACTGTCTTTGCTCAGAGAAAAAAACATGCCAAACTAGGTGTGAAAAGCCACTGAAAATAAGTCCTCAGTGTGGTGTGGCAGTAGAGTCTGGGGAATCAAAGTGAAATGGCAGCTTAGATGAAGAGAAAAATGGCAGAAAATTCACTGGGAGACTGAAACTCTGCGTGTAATGTGATACACAAGGTGAAGACTTTCCCTTAACCACCTTCATGATGAGTAGGGACTATGGGATTGTGTACGCACACACACACAAACACACACGGCTCAACAGGGACAGTATACAGAGAACAGGATATTTCAATATCTCAATCACTATGCCATCTGACAGCAGCTTATATTAACTGCCTCACAAGCAATCATAGTGGATTGAAAGCCTGTGAATGCAGGTGTTGTGTGATGGATGTCCTTACGTGTCTTCATATGCATGTAGGCATGTGTATTGACATAAAGAGCATTGTGGATGCCATTAGTCAAAACATTTCATACTTCATATGATTTCAGCCATTAAATGTAAAATGAGTCACGGTGATTACTCCATTCTCATGGCTCCACACCGTCTTAAATCTTATTAGTGGCCAGGCTTCGGCCTATACTGCACACGACATACATGAACACATACACTCCACGCCTGTCTGAAGAGAATTGCATTCCCACGGATAATTGTGAAGTAGTAAATCTATGAATACATTGATATAGGTCCTTGTGATTTACTATGATGATTAAATCTTCACAACATATCTAGCACTTTATTGTAGCTGGTACATGATAATGACATAATCAATGCTTTATTATCATAAGAGTTGTTGCTGTCATGTGTGATCTGACTCCGCAGCTTATGCTATGCATGTTTCCAAGGCAAGTTATTTAAAGCTATAGTATGTAACATTTCTGTATTAAAATATCTAAAAGCAACTAGACCTATGTTATATATTTTGTTGACTTGTTTCAAGCAATGTTCAAATTGAGAGAAATTCCTAAGTTTATTCAATATGACAGCTTGTTTCATTTGACCTGTTAATAGTATCATATCCATTGAGCTGCAGGAGGTGAAAATCTGGGGTGAAAATCTGTTTCCTCTCAGACCCCTTGAATTCTAATATGCTTAAAGGCAATTATGGAATTTTTGCCAAAAATAACATTATGTGAAGCTATTAGATTAAAATGAAATGACATAACATGAATATATATGACTAAACGCAATGTGAATAAAATATTAAACTAATGTTACGTGTTTACGTCATCTGTATACATTTCATCTGCAATGGTGGTGAAAACAAACAAAAAAAAAAACAACCTGACTGCTCATGTCCAGTAGATGTAAAACGGTAGATCCTGCATTTTACTGATGCACATGGAAAACAAAACAAATGCAACTTTCTGCTGCCTAAATGTCCACAGCTCGAAGCGTACCTCTAGTACACATCTCATCCAGGCCAGTATGAACAGAAAGGCAGTGAACTGTTTCTCATATCTTCAGAGAGGATAATGAAGGAGTAAAAATGTAACTGGCTGCCAACACACTTTCCTGGAAGTTAGGTGGTTTTTTGAGTTGCCAAAACGTTACTGGCCAGAAAAACAGAATAATGCTATTTTTTTCCCACCATCTCTTCTGTGCTCTGTTAAGTCCAATAAGGTGAGAGCCAAGATATGTTTTCACCTTCTAATTCTGGTCAAGCAAGCTTCCCTGTCATCCCCATGTGATCCTGACTGTGTGTTTGCAGGTGGGAAGGTCGGGATGGGGGTTAAAAGAGGAATAAATAAGGTTCTTAAAGCTATCGTTGGCGAGAGACAGTCGGTTTGAGTTTAAAGCAACTGCCAGTGCCTCTGGGTGTGCAGTGAGCCTGTTTGTGAGCCGGCGCTCCATTACATTACACCTACGCACACAGTGAGAGCAGTCAAAGGATTATAAATGAAGGAGAATGTAATAGGAAGAAACTCTAAGACAAGAGGTTTGCACTCCATGTCTGTGCACTCACCTCTTCTAGTGGAAATGTGGGTGAAGACAGATAAAAGCACAGCTCACCACCGCAATCTGTGTATGACTACACACAATGCTCACACAGTTTTACCCTTTTTAGACATATACACTCGCTGTTTGCACACACTTTGTTTTGTTATGTAGGTGGACTGCTCTTGGTCCTTGTTGATCTGTTATCAAATAATGGAACGGAGGTTATATTTACTATAAAAGTAGGTGGACTAAGGATGCTGTGTGTAGATGCCCGGGGGACGGAAGGTGCAGCGTTACATGTTTATGTGTATTCAGGTAGCGCGTTTCCTCGAGGATGCAAACTTGTATCTTACAGTTCACAAACATTTAAGACCATTTAAGGCACTCGCGTCTTTTACTTCTAATACAGAGATGCAGCACACATACGTGCGATGTTTCGCTCTCCTCCGCCCCTCTCTGCCCTGCTATAAAACACCAACTAACATATCCCTGGTGGGCATCGATCCAGTAGCAGCTTGCTGTAATGTAACAAAGCAGCACAGGCTGAAGTGAAAAGAGCAACAGGTCCCCAGGGCCCACAAGAGCTTTTCTGACTCCCGTCTTTCCCTCCATGCGTCCTCCTGTTTCTCCATTCTCCACTGAGTGCTGTACAGGTGTTGCAGCACTGACACCGCAGAGAACAAAGAAACCGGCTTGACCCAAGCAAGTACGGAGGGAGGAAAAAGCCATTTGTCAGCTTTAAAACATCCTGCTCAGGTTATCAGTGCATAACATGGACTGCACAAATTAAAGACTCCAGATAGAGATTTTTGCTGCACGCCATTCCCCAGCTCTCTCTACACGGGCTTATTCTCAGTCTCCTTTTTCGACAAGCGAATAAAGGAAAAGCATCCACAGAAACACACTCCCATTCATACCTACAGCAAATCTGAAGTGTCCTATCAGCTGACGGGTGTGTCTTTGAACCAAACAAGGTATTAAAAAAAGCAAAAACAGGCAAACCCAAAGGAGCAAAGGCATGATAAAATCTGTCTCTACTACTTTAAGAACACAGTGTTAAACTTCAACATTTAATTTAGCCAAAACCGCCTTACTGATGATATGAAATTCCCACCTGTACTTTGTTTTAACTGTCTGATGGAGAGTGTATAGAACCTTTACCACTTACCAATTATGGAAAAGACTCTGTTTTTAGGGCTTACAGGCTGCACAACATTAAGTTTAAATTGATGTTATGTAGGTGGTTGTTGATACAAGTCAGGCTAGCTACATTTTTACTATTCAGTTACTGGTCTTAATGATTCCATTTTCTTAATGGTTTTTAATTCACAAATGTGAGTCATGTGTTTCTCTTAATTGTGTTTGTTATGTTTTTATCTTTACTCCACCCACATAGTTTTTGTGGCTGTAACGTCCATAGCACCTCGCACCTTGTGCAGCATATTATACTTCCACCTAGAATGAAATGTGCTATACAAACAGATTTGTTTGCTTACATAATTATCTTTCCTTCGTTCTATAGGGATCCCAATTTTTTCCTGAGTGATACAGCTAATTTGAAGCTTACACACAGAGATGACACTCCAAAATGTAAGGATTTGGTAAGAAAGAAAAAGGACAAAGTCACAAAGAAAAAGAGCATAAGTGATCACAAATTCCTTTTCTCCCCCAAGTAGTAATGACACAAACATGACACATTTAATTAATGTTTTTGAGAAATTAATTTGTATGATTGTGGGCATGTAGTAATGTCATAAACACGAAGCATTTAATTAATAATTTTGGAAAATCACTTGCTGTATGATTGTGGACAAATTTAATTAAGTCAGCCTCTTAATTCCAGCCCTGGCACACATCTTTTTCCATTTCCCAACAGGTAACCCTGGTGCATTGAATCGTAACGTGAAAATCACCTAATCCTATGAGTGCCTGTTCTCGTTTATGTGTGCGTGATCTCATTAGGTTTGTAGAAATGTAAACTTCCCTGCTGATCAACCTTAAGCAAACTGGATCATTCCTGCTCTAGCTGAATCAGCGCCTCAATAGGCCACGCGCACGCGCTGGAAGACGGGGATGAATGCTGCATGAATTTACATAATCTAATTTGTTGAAATTAAAAGTTGATCTTCATGCAGGTAAAAAACACTTTTCAATTATGTTTAATATTAATATTTAGCAAACAAAAGGGAGGTCAAACTTCAAGAAAGCCCCTCCCCCCCTTTTCCCAAATATAAAAAATGATGTTTTACCTACACACACACACCCTGAAGCATGCAAATACACAGCTCGCAGCAGCTGTGGTTGTGTGCCTAAACGAACGTGATTTCACATTAACATAAATTAAAGGCTCATAAACTTTCTTCAAAGGCCCGCTCTAAACATAATAAAGAACCTCTCTTCCTGGATCCATGTTTTATTCAACATTTGGATATGCTCAATTAGCAGCCCTAATTAACGTTAGCTGTAGCCGCCGAGGGAGGGAGGGAAAGCGTGGAAAAGGGGAAAAGGGGAGAGATCAGAGGTGGAGGGAAGAGGTGACGAGAGGGATAGGAAAACCGATATGGAGGGGCAGGGGTGAAAGGAGCAGATTATTTAGATGATAATCAAAAAAAAAATGTATGTGGATAAAATGGGATGAAAGCAGCCAGCCACTGCCACCATTTAAACCTACAACAAATCCTCTCCGGTTTCACAAAACTGTTTGTGTTCGTTTTTCACAAGACGGTTCAGAGATGCTCCTGTAAATGATACGACTGAATAATGGCTTGTGGTGCAAAAAATGCTGGCAATGTCATAGAAGCAAATCTGGTAATTATTCCACTACAAATTGCGATCAGACTGTTGTGCTTTGTTATCTTTATGTGAAATACTCATTTGTTTGTTATTCTTGTCTGCAACATCAAGAAATAAATCAATTTCCAAAGAGTAATGCACATTCCAACAGCATAATTAGTTTTTGGAGAAGTACGGAGTGAAAGTAGGGGATGAAGATAGATTGATTTATCATGCTTTTTATTTATAATATGCAGTGATACAGTTTTGCATTTCTCATTTGAAAATGTCTGTATTGTTCTCCTTTTTTCTGCCTTTATCGCTGTGCTTTTTCAACGTGGAAATAAACAACATGCTTTTACAATCATAGCTGTGTGTTAAGGCAAATCTAGTTAAATTTGGTGCAATGGCTTCATCTAATGCAGTATTTCCAGCCAGGATTAACAACCCTTGTGGGAAAACAAAGCCTCATAAAACACGTGTACAATTACGTGAAAATATTGAATAATAAATATCATGAATAAGGCAAGATATTATAGCTTTTTTTTTCAGTGCCCTTTTCCTGACCATACCAAGAAATTACATTTAGATATTTAGTAACTCTACATTATTTGCATGCTTGCTCACTTATATAGCGTGCTGAAAATTCACTTTGACAAGGAGAGAAACATAAAAGAGCTATCAATCCATTGTACAGCTGATGAACTTGACTTACGTGTGAACTCAAGGACGCAAGTTCTTCTCCATATGTCACACAAACCTGTTAATATTCATCACTAAGGCCTTTATCTTTAAATGATAGATCAAAAGCTGATCTGTACGAGTTATTATAACAGACTCCCATAACACACACACACACACACACACACACAGTCAAAGCACATTAGGCAGGAAATCAATTATAATCTAGACCCCCATGAAATATTTCACAGCGATATTAACTACTTTATATTCTACAGCAAGAACACTCACACAAGTCAGACAGATGAAAGGCAATTGAAAGAGTATATATGATCTCTGATTGGCCCGTGTATCAATGCTCAGAGGTTAAAATGAAATGAAAAAAAAAAAAAAAAGTGCAGGTGCCTGTGATGGACAAGGGAGAGCGAAGGACAGAACTCTCTTGTTTTTTGACCGTTTATATTTCACATCAGAGAGACAGAGACGGTATGTGAACAACGGAGTGGCAGCTTGGGTTACATCACTAAATCAACAGCGGCTGTTGTTTTCATTAGGTTGTGGCTGCAAACTCCCTAATGCGATCACTCAGTGCACAAGCAGTCTGCACTCTAGCAACTTAGAGACAGAATGGAGATGAATGGATGGGTGCAGAGGCAGAAAGAAGGACGGGGCGGTGAGTGTGTGAACAGAAGAAGTGGAGTGAAAACATGTTTGTCTCCATCTGTCGAGAAAATTATACCACAACATTTAAAACTTAGTAAACAAACTGTAAATTTCACATGTTTGCATCAGCTGGGCTGAAGCAAGTCATTTAAGCAGGCTTTCTTAATGTCAAAATTTACATAAGCAAAACTGTTCTTTCAAACACCAATGATGGTGAATTTGACAATATAGGCACTTAGAAAACACTTAGAAGTATTTCACAATGCCCGGGTCTACGTTGTGAAATGGACCAGAGTTGCAACAAATTATTGTATTCAAAGTGAAATCAAGGCATTTGTAAATGTAACCTGTTCCTTGTATTTGTAAAATGATGGATCAGAACCCCATGTTTGACAGAGACAAAAGGAAAAAAAATGATAAAAATGAATAATGGGGAAACAAGAGAACAGAGAATAATTGGAAAACACCACAGTGCATGAAAAACACTGATGGCAGATATCTGTCTGCACATGAGGTTAGCACACTGTGTTGTAAACCGCAGGATGCCTCAACGCACACAAAGAATAATTGTGAAAAAGGAACTGACCGTTAACAGCTCACAGTTAGCATCAAAAGATGTGACTGTTTTAGGGTCTGTTATATTTTTTCCAATTCGTAGTTTGAAAACAATACATTAAAGCAACAATAGGTTAATGACAATAATTAAAGTAGATATTTGTTCAATTACCATGCAAACCTTAGGATATCCAAAGTGATAAGACAATCACAGTACAATTTTTCTGAATGAATTAAAATGTGAAAAACATAATGTAAAATGCAAAAGGCAAGGTTTATCAAAAATGCTAATAAAATGCTAATCTCACTTCATATGTGAAAAATCTGTGTGTAATTGTGTGTTTTATTAAACATGTGCACATTCTTACGCTCCCTCAGAGGAGGGCAGCAAAATGTAAACACTCTACTTAAACTTAGAAAATGTCCTCACAAAAGCACGCACACAAAAACATAACACACACTTACTACTGTTAACACACAAAAAACTACTGTTCCGGTTTCCATGAACGTTAATGGAACAGTAGGTCATAGGTCAAGGACGATCCCATTACATTTTGGAGCAGATCCATAAAAAGGTGCCGGGCCTAGAATTGTTCCACCACTTTTTCTAACATTCCCAGAAAGAGCGTTTGAGTGAATTACAAGACTGTGGGGCCTTGGCGGAGGTGTGCACTCCACCAAGTGCCATTCAAGTTTGTTTTTCAATCTACTTGAACACTGCTTAAGAAAAGGGCAAATATGGGATCTATATTCCTCAAAAATGCTGTGTGGACATGTGTGCGTTTGTTTGTGCACATGTGCATGTGTGATAGGTTTAAAATCAATAAAGCTGTAGGCCACATTGTTCATGCTGATGAAAATCAATGCCCGGTTTACAGCTTTAATGTCAGGTGTAGGGATGTAGGCTACATGGAGTTGTGATTGTATTAGTATATGACTACACAAGAATGCGATGGAGGTGGCAGAAAGGGAAGCGCGTGTGACTGTGACCATCACTCCACTTCCATTTGTACATTGTAAATAATGCTAATGCTAAAATAAGTACTGTACGTTAAGACTGTGTTTGCCTTTGGTGGGAATCAAATTGTTCCACGTCTACCAACGTAAACATTCTCATTAACATATGAGAAGAACACACCTTGAGAGATATAATGGGTATAAATATGTAAAGACCCAGGTGATATTGGGTGATGCCAACATGACCCTAGTTTTAACATTTTCTATGTTTCAGTTTAGATCTGATTTTCACCGCAGGGTCTTAACAAAACCCAATATGCAATGGAGTTGTTTCTAAAAGTAAAGGTGCGACAAGATTAGAAAAATAATCACACAGAACCTTTCGTTTTTCAAGTTACTTTCCTTTCTTCCTTCTACTCTTCGCCTCAGAATTTTATTTGCATTTTAAGGAAACTTTCACACCTACCTCATTTGATCTGGACTTTCAGACTTTCCAGTTTGATTCTGACATATTTTGCAAGTGTTAAAAACCTACCCCTGACCACGGTGCGCCTGTGTGCGGATCAAACTGAACCATGGTTCAGTTCATTTACAGTGTGAAAATAGTTTTTGGATAGTTTGATCTTTCTGACCAATCACAGGAAGCTGCCAAGGCTATCGTCGCCAAAAACAGAAGAAGAAAAACTAATAAAGGTGGAAGAAGTTAAAAATGTGGTGAATTGACAATATGTCGACATCAGACTTCGTCTATAAACCGATCAATGTCAAGTATAGATGCAGCACACGTAGATGATGACGGCAGGACATATTAGTGTTAGTGTGAAAGCAAAAAAGCAGATCAAAGTATGTATACAATGCAACACAAACCTGAGCCTTTCCCTTCGTTTTTTTCCTGCTCACCTCCGTTGTCCCCGTCTCTTTTTAAATCTTCACCTTTCAAATCTTCATGCAGCTCTCACTCACTAAAATAATTTCCAGGATCCTCAGTTGACAAAGAAATGCATCTCATTGTAAACTAGTGTTCAGTGTTATGTTCACTTTCTAAAATACCTGACTTTACAATCCCTCATGAAATGTCAACGTCTGTTTAGCTTTTTAGAAACTAAAACAGATAACTGGAAGTTCTGCAAACATACTTTAAGAGAAATATCAAATTCAGTCTTTTTTTGAAACCTAGGAAAGCACTTTTTGCATATGTATAATATTTGTACCGTGTATTTATCAATGAGAAGACACGCTGTAAACAAACAGCAGCAAATAAGAACCCCGAAATCAGAACACTGGACTCACTAATGATCATTAAACCTGCTGCAAAACAATTTTCCGCAGCCGATAGCGAGTCAAACTGGAAATTACATATGAGCAATTTACTCATGACAAAATTATTTCTGAGTGATGAAGCCCTTCAGCCTAAAAACAAGAACAAATGTTCATGTAGTTTTAAATGTAGCCTTGTGCTTTTCAGGGACTGGCTTTCAGTTAACTAGACAGAAAGGTGAATGTGAGTTCAAATAAATCCCACAATAATGTTCTTTTCTCGGTTTTTGTCTCTCATCAGTTTTTCCACCACAAAAACCTACCTGCAGCGCACTGCTCCTCGTCTGCCCCGTTCTCACAGTCCCTCTCCCCGTCGCATCGCCATGACAACGAAACACATTTGCTGGCCGCACCTCCGCAATCAAACTTCTCTGGTGGACAGGTCTGTCGGCCTGTTGCGAGGGGGTGGAGGTGAAAGACAGAGGGGGAGAAACGGTGTATAGAAGCGGGGGGCGGAAGAAAAATGGATGGGAAGTAAAAAAGAAAAAAAAAAATATGGAGGAAAATGGATAAAAAGGGGAGTAGGAGCGTAGATAAAAAGACAGGGAGTGTAAAATGAGAGAAGAAATGGGTAGGAGACAAAAGATAGAGAGAGAAGGGACAGCCAGTCAATGAAACAGTTTGATAACTTAGTTATCTTGTTGCTGAAATCGATTTGCCCTCAAAGGTCTGCAATTAAACCAAACACACAGTGGGAGGGACAAAAAAGCAACACTGACAGGCAAACACAAAGCAAAGAACATGAACACTTGTAGACAAATAAACAACGCAACAAAACGCAGAAACACCACGGAGCCATTTTGCAATCACTAATACTGTTTTACACCGAAATCTAGCACATATATCTGCTCTGATTATTGCTGATTGTACATTTTATACTGAACACAAAAGTGAGTCTTTAGTCTTTAAGCCTCTTATTTTCATTACTGATGAACTTACCAGATACTGTTTTGATAAACTGATTGATCATTCAAGTCTAGTCCATAGACTATACAAAGATGGACGCCGCAATGGTAGGCATTTAGTTTGGTCAAAGTCCCATAGAATAACATGGGGGAGGCGGGATTTATGACCTATACCGCAGCAAGCCACCAGGGGGAGATTGAAATATTTTATCTTCACATGAGGATGGTCATCACAGTGTCCATTTTTATATGCGGTCAACGGTCTAGTCTCAAAGTGACATCTTCAAATGAATCAAATGGAGTCTAAATTGATATTAAACAGCAAACCTTAAAGAAAACATTTTACCTTTTTGGTTGATAAATGACTTTACATCACATAATTAATACATTTTCTAATCAATGAACCAGCTAACTGTCTCAGGACTAGTACACAAAAATTAAAACGCAACACTGAAATATTAGATTGTGTATATTTGAAATCCGTTGATAAAAATGTTTTTTGATGACAAAACAGTTTTGTTTTTTATTCTCACATACACACAGTGAGAGTGAGGTAGCAGTCCCTTTAGGCAAAAGCCCATTACAGTAGAGAAGGCCATTGTTCCGTCATGTGTAACCCAGGAGGTTGGTACAGGGAGGAAAAATACAGCCAACCAATACATCAAATTTACACTGAGTCCCCACAGCAAATCCCTGTCCCTTCTTCCTGTAACGCTCACAGTCACATACACACAGCCTAACACCATGGGGACTATAGCCCCAGATTACATTACAGCGTTGTGTCAAACTCAACTCCATCAATTATACATATTTTACCACCAGCATGCTTCTTGGCAACCGGCCTGCATGCTTGCGTGTTCATGTGCTTGCGTGTTTCAGCCACAGATCAATAGTACCTATGGGATTCACTTGTTTCAGTCTCATTCTATTTTACTCATCTCATAATTCATTTTTTCCTTTTCATTTTTATTTTTAACAGTACTGCATAAATTGGTTTCATTCAAAAGCTGCCCCTCGTGGGGGAGCTTCAAGATCTTGCCAGGATTTTCTCCAACTGTACAGTCTAGGCTGCCAGGTTCTGGACTGTTGAAAAGGCAACTACTTCTATTTTAGTTTTCTACGGTACTGAGCAGTTTAGGCAGGATAGAAACAGATTCCTTTGTCTTTTACTGCGTTGATTTTTGGGATGACCAGCTCCTCCTCCCCCGCAGCTCTCTACATCCAACTGTGTGGATATCAGGCTGTTGTGTTAGCATCTTTTCAATGTGTCTAGACTAAATGAGATTTCTCCTGGCCTTTAAAGAATAAAAGCCTCCTGAAAATCCTTTTTAAGAGGGTGAACAAGTGAGCACCAAATCAGCAGAGTGTGGTGATTACTGCCAAGGGGACTGAATAGACTGTGTACAATAAGTGTGCTTGCCCATGTACCTGTGTCTTTGATGCACAAAATTCAGCTCATCTGGTCAATGCGATGGTGTGAATAAGAATACCAATGGGAGGTGTGTGTAGGTGCGATAATACGTGAAAGGAGGGCAGTGAATTGTTTCACATCTGTTCAACAATGTGTCCGTGTTGGTGAGCGCCTGTTTGAGATGCTATAATTTATGGATAATAGTAGTCTCTCGTATCACATTATATGCGTTTATGAATATGTGCTGGTCCGTCAACTGTCAATGACACACCCACTCACACCTACACATAAGAATACACACCCCTAGGGCTCAGTCCACTAAGTGTCTGATTGACAGCTTGCTTAAGAGGAGAAGGCACACCAAAGACATGGATCGACTGCCTTTCAAATGACTGGAAACAGACAAGCAAGAACAACAAAGAGCTCAACCGGCATTGATTATGACAAAATAAATTAGATGATTTTCCTCCCGTGAGTAATAATGTTAACTAGAGAATAGAGGCAACTCCAATTTCATTTGACTGTATGTTTAAGTAATAATCTGTAACTATTAACATGATTATTCAGCTGCTCCATTAGCCTTTGATATCTATAAAAAGCAATTTGCACACTCACACAACTTATAATCTTTTGATCTTTTTGTTGTCCGAGCATTCAAGGCCATTCGCGGAGAAAACCGTGAAAACTAAGAGGTGTGATTAACCTGCAGAAGCAAGAACAGCTTGTTTGGAATAACACAGAAGGAGTAGATAAGGGCACCGACAGAGGTATTCTCTTATTGGAAAATATCTCAGACAATGTTTCCTTTGTAATAAAAATCTGCACCAAAATATCATTAGAAGAAAAGGAAAGAAAGATTGTTATCTAATTTTTGTCTGTCCAAATGTTGATGGTGTTCGTAATGAAGTTGTAGACAATGTACCTTTCCCAGACTTTTTAAAAGTCAGTGCATAGCACAGTTTTGCCCTCTCTTTTTATTCCCCACTCTCTGAATCCTGACAGGTACTTCCAGAAGGCACTGAAGAGCACTGATTGACTTATTGACACTAAACCAAGGACACATCCGTGATTGCAGTGATATTGTTGGCTATGATTACATTATAAGCCAAGTGCTATATCTGACTGCAACTCGTGTTGTAACTTTATGGAAGAAATAAAGTTGTTAAACATAAAATACATGGTGCACATAAATATAGATTTATATTGTAAATGCAAATACAATAGTGTTCATGCACACCCACACAAAACTGCTAATGGCGATAAATCCTCCTCTTAACTTCCATTATAAGCTGTTTAACTGAATTCACTATCCTCTATACTTCGTACTGAATGAATATGTTAGACTATAAAGTCCCTGGGGCTCAGAGACAAACACTGGGCTGTGAGCAGCCAAATAGCTTGCATAATGCCAAGGCCTAAAGCAAGTAACAGCTGAGGAACTGATGCTAGCCGTGCTCCAGTGGAGATGCTTGGTGGCAGGCAATAAGGGATGGTGGTTGGACACGGCAGCTCCCAAGTGGGTATACACATTATCAAATGAGTGTGAAACAGGATCAAAAGAAGCATCTGCAGTTAGAGAATGTGTCCAGGATACATCAAAGTAAAGCAAATAAATGCACGCAGCTAGCCAGCTGACCAGGTGAGACCCTTTCAACATTTATTTCTGGGACATAAAAACTTCTACAAGTTCATCTCTGTGCCTGCGCATTCACACTTCAACATAATTGCTCATTTATTTCACTGGTCCTGGGTTATCTGCAATTTACCGGTCAGCGTGTTTTCACAGTTTTTATTAAGAAGAGGCAAGAGATAAGGTGAGATACATGAATATTATCATGAAATTCAATTTCTTTTTGATGCTACAACATAAAAAAGGGCTTTTTTTTTTCTTCTAAAATACATGTGACATTGTAGCTATGGACAAAATCTGTCCATTGTGTGGAATTGAAGATTTGACATATGGAAAACAAAGGACACACTGCTCCTGCAACGCTTTTCACCAATACCCTTATATTTGCATTGAACACATTGGAAGTGATCATCTTCAGCTTGGCTAAGTTGGAGATCTTTTTACTGAGAACACAGAATATTATTGAATATATAGGAGGATTGTACGGTATGGATCCTATCCTTCTGTATCTTTACTACATCTGTATCTGTGCACGATTTGGTGACGTCATATCGAGATTATTGTAGACAATATTGCCATTTGCAACTGAGTCTACTTACTTCATTGTCAAGGAAAAATGCAGATTACTGACCATTTTGAAACATGTATTTCCCCACTCTATTATACACTACGATTAACTTAAAGCTGCAGGAGCCAGAAATCAGAGGAAAAAAAAAAAACATAAGAATTTCAAAACACACCCCGTCCTTCTGCAGCGCTCTCCCCTCTCCAAATCAGAAGACTAAACACAAAGACAGATGACCTCACACCCCTCTTTTCACTATGGAAAAGTGAAGCCAAAATGTCACGGTCGTGGGGGCTGCCATGTTGCTTCTGTGTCGAGCCACAGAGTAGAGCAGTACAGTCACATCTGATGGAATCTTAACAGCAATCGGTAACTCAAGCCGTCCAAGCCGCATATGAAAGCCTTGTAAACAGTAAAGGTAAAGGTAATTATGGAATTTTTTACCTAATGATGCCAAAAACATTCAAGACTTTAAAATCTTTCTTAAAAAAGCAGTGACTTTCATTTAGTATTTTTATTTATTTATTTATTTTTTTTTTTTTAAACACAGCACTACTCAGCACACACACACACACACACACACACACACACACACACACACACACACGACCTTTACATTTCAGCCTGTGCAACTGCCAATTGCGCAGGCTGAAATTGTGATTGCGATTCGATTATAATTGTGCAGCTCTATTATAAATCCATCTGTATAATCCATGTGTAGAGCCATTAAAAACCTTTAAAAAGATTGTTAATATTTGTGTCAATGCTTTGTTATTGTTGTTCTGTTCATTCAATTGTGCACTGGATTTCAAATAGGCTTTGCCGGTCCTGAGGTCAGAAAACTCATTTGGCACAGAGGAGAACACCATTTTTTCCACCACAAGAAGTGGTATGGACTTGTTATTCTTCTCACATGGCCAGCCTAAGTGTCTATTATGAGCAGGGTATAAGGCTGGACTGAGCAAGGCGCTGTATGCTAATGAACTTTTGATTAACTACCTTCTTAATTTCCCTTCACAAGGAGGGAGGGGATTGCAGCATTGTAACACGGAAGCACGTCCGCTCTCCAGCTATATGCCTAGCATCAGAGCTAGCCTTCTAGGTGATTGATTTAGGTTGCTCGTAGCCATGCCGGCTAATTCTAAGATAATTTATTTATTATGGGGTGTATGTTTGAGGCTTGGAGGTAATATAAGTCATCCTGAAGTCACATGGAGACACAACGTCAAAACAGAGACACGTGTGTGATAATACGGCACATGATAAATGGGAGTGGAACGCAGGCTTTTGGATGATTTAGCCTATGCCGGTACAGAGGACTAGAGCTGAATTCCCCTGCGCTGCAGACAACACAGGAGTGATTGATGATGTACCATGCTTTAACTATGTTTTATGCAAAAAACTTGAAAACATTGCATGATAATGGGAGACAAATACTCCTCACTGCTATGAATATCAGTTGGATCCACATGTAGACAAACATATTGAAAGTATTTATAGTTTCATAAAAATAAACTTTAAAATCATTTTGCGCCATGTGTTCACTATCATAATTTCTCCTTTGTTGAATATAAATGTGTGGAAAACTCCACTAATGTTATAGTAAATCACAGCGTGAACCTCATGAATACCAGATAAACACAAATTTCGAGCATAATGATATACTAAATAGTAATTCTATAAACAACAGACCGAGTAACAACAATGGATTTACTTTTTGTGTTTGGCAGATCATCAATTTATTCCAAATTAACAGGGGGTCTATAACAGCTGATCATCTGTGAAATAGGATAATTAAACTCAAGTTTCAGTCAGGAGGTTTCCTCATAAATTGGTGACTGCCTGCTTGAGAACAGTAAACTTTTATCGCTTGGCTACTCTGTGCAGTAAAAACAGAAATAAGCCACCCCTTGAATCAATACAGAACCACTGACTGAGCCATCTTGGTGGTTCAGTATGCTTATTAGAAAGCACATAAAATTTCTGCCATATCATTCCATTCTATTTAAAATATGGCAATTAACATTAATGAGTCTCAAGCTTCTTATGAGGCTCAGTCATAGATTAATAGAATAAATATATTTTGCGGTGAGAGTAAAGGAAGATCGGGATGTATGATCTAGGATCTAAGTGTGGAATGAGAGAAAACAGGGAGAGGAAACAAGTGAGATGTATAGAGAGGGAAGGAGGGGGGGTGAGGTCAGTTATTGGTCACAGAATGGAGAATATGAATGCAGAGATAAACTGGGACCAAGGCAATTAGAGGATCATACTGAAGAGCCACACTCAAACACAGAGCCATTGGGCTGGAATTTGATCAAATTGGGGCTTCTCGTGACCTGAGGGGCTACAAATGCAGATACGCCACAGATACAGCTCTTACTTGATCACTCACTATAAACCAACACACACTCACAGATAGAGTAAAATGCACATTAATGCAAAAACAAAAACACACAAACATGAAAGGGCATACTACAAATCTCTCTCTGGATACGATGTAATCCTTTCAGAGATGAAGGCTGGATTGCATCTCAATGTAACAGAGATTTGGAGAAGTAGTACAATAGACATATTGCTCTAATTTAAAAGTCTGCAATTTCATTCAAATAAGTGCAAGGCTTGTGGCAGGTGTAATGTTAATGCCTTTCAGGAATCGCACTGCATGCAGTATAAATGAAATCCTTTTTTTTTTAGAGCTATAACCTTTATAAAGGAGAAGAAAAGACTGCAGCAGACAAAGGACAAGAGGCAGGGGAGCCTTAAGCTCACAGAGCACTCATATGCATCAATGATTCATACAAGATTATAGATGTATAGATCAGCCAATTATTCGGCTTGTAAGGACTCTGCAAGTGTAATGGTTTGATCAGCTGCAGTGGGTCACATTCTCATGGTGGCGTTCATTAACCTCGTTCCAAGCAGTGGGCTTGTTAAGGTGAGTTTCGGGTCATTATGGTTTGTATATCCACATTTGAAATGTGCATCTTCTCAGACTTAACACTCCTTGGTGACTCCAAGCTGACATACATTTACAGTCACCTCCTTTTTATTTTCCTTGGCCATAAGAGCTGCTATTGGTAAACCCAATGAAAGCTTCATATGACATGATCCAATATGATAAAATGTAAATCTAACTTCACTGGCCACTGATGAATCTTTTTGATCGTGGTGTAAATTTAATACTCAAAGCGGCGCATCACTTGCAATGCGCAGAATAAATACCCTGCATGGGCACAATTACTTCACGTGAGTTATTTTGGCGACAGAGTAAGCGTGTGTCTGTATCTAGAATAATTAGTGTATGCATGAGTAAAGTGGGTATGTGTTCACATATACAGTATGTAGTGTAAGTGCAACAACGGTTTCATATATTTGTGCATGCATGACTGGATGTGTGTGTTGGGTTGTTTATAACTATGAGAATGTAATATATGTGCAAATGCATGAGTGTGTGTATTTTGCATATCTCCGAATTGCACACCGGGAACTGGAGCATGATGTTTCATGGCCATGGAAAATGGGGAGGCCTATTGCATGAGAAAGTGGGTTATTAGGAGCAGAGAGCAGCTTTAAAAATATTTCCTAGTTAAATATGTCCAGTATATATACAATTATCTTTACAAATTGGTTAAAAACGCCATCACAATTCAGCTTTTTTTGCTCAAATTTGCCCAGTTTACCTGTGATGGTTGTCACTGGCTGGTTAAGACATCTCCAGTAACTCTTATTTTTGTGAGCGATCCGACTTGCACTGGAGCATGGACGCTACATGAAACAACACATACAGGACTCTAATCTATTAAAAACTGATATGGTTAAAGATGCAAGAGTTGCTCATTTACTACCTTAACAATTAAAATACCCTGTTTACTTCTCAGGCAGGAGTCTTTGAAGGAAAAAGAACTATTACATTCTTGAACACGTTTTAGAGAAAACTCTGACTCCGTGGTATTGAGCCCTTTAGCAAGAATTTAAATGAAGGAGAGTTTGGACTTAGAGGCCAAGGCCAGCCTGCTAAAGCATGCCTTGAACACTGCTGCTGTGCCACTTCCACCCCTTGTCCTTCCTATGTGAAATCCAATTTACAAAAAGGGCGTATGTGGTTAATATCAGATTACACTTTAAATGAAGGTTAGTGTTGATTAGTGGCTTTCATTGGAACGCTGATCTCCAATTATTACAGCCCCGATGTAGGGACGGGGGGGGGAGTGTATTAGAAAAAGAAAGATCAAAGTCAAGGGAAAGGAGAGACTAATATATAAGAGAGACAGGTTCAGAGAAAAGAGAAAGTAGTGGATGACAAGAACATGAGAAGAAAAGCAATAAAACACACTGAAACCAATGACACGGCGGCAACATACACTCCCACACACCCACTCAGTTATTTATTTATGTATGTTTTCTGCATGTGGCAGTCATCAGCGGCATGAATGCTGAAGGTTTTTTCTACAAATAGAAGATGCAGATGTAAGTACAAAATCCAGAGGTTGAAGTTGGCTGAGTGTTAAGTGTTTTTTTTACATATTTCAACATTTTTTGCACATTTCTGCATCTTTTTCTGTATTTGAAACATAGTTGAATGAATTTATGTGACATTTTTTTATTTGTCTCTAAGCTCTCTCCTGCTCTCTCTCTCTCTCTCTCTCTGTCTCTCTTAAGGAGAGAGAAGGAGGTTGTTAAATGTGGAACCATTAGCACGGTCTAGACTGTGGGTCTGGCAGTGCCGTGGGGGGAAGAAATACAGCGCGACACTAGGGCTCTCACAGGAAATTGCCACTTTCTTCCAACAGTCTCCTCTTAATGGTTGTTTAGTTGACGACACATTAGGCATTAAAAATACCGCTAGTGGCTAGTGCCACATCTCAACTAATGAAAGACTGCAGGAAAAGGAGGCAGACAAAAGGAAGGAGAGGGAAAAGGAGACTGTTTTGGGATGCACAGAGTGTGAGGCTAAACTTGACAGGCAAACTCTGAGCTTATTTCCTCTGTGGCAGTTTATTCAAAGGCAGGGTCGGGGCAAAAAGGCAAGAGAATGAAGATTAAAACAGGCAGCCAAATTATGTGGGCAGCAGAGTTGACTTCAGAAGGCTTCTGAGTGGACTTTTCTAATATCATAAGACAGCTTCTGGCTGTGTAAAGTTGCCTTTCAAAGTCACTGCAAAGCAGAGAGGATTGTAGTAAATTATATGGTTTGGCAATTTTAGCAACCTAAAAACATTTCAGAATTGTGGTTCAAGCTCAAGCAAAACAATTTGTAATTGTTGCAATAGTTTTTTACATCAAATCTCCAGACAATGTTTCAACTTTCAAAATGTAAAAATGGCTGCATTCTACTGAAGTGTAGCAATACAATGAGACACTAGAGTGTTGCCGTTAATCTTTTCAGTTGCCCTTCTTGTTATTAGTCACATGAGGAAGGTCTGGTAGCAGTTATTACACACACACATTCCATCTCCTGAATCCTGAATAAAATGTTTCTGAGGTTCCCTTAGAATAAAGGGAATCTTAGAAGAAAGTATCGTATTGGTAAGAACAGTTTTCCAGTTGATTAGGTCATGGCTAAATGAAAGGAAAAACAACAACATGAAAACATAATTGTTATTCCCCATGGCTCTTTGCAAAGCCGGCCAAAACAAAAGCAAAAAGCAATCCCATCAGGCTGTTCCAGCTCCACAAGACGTCCTCTGAGAGCAAAAATATATTGACCACCAATCAATCGTAACCAGCCAAGAGCAAGGGTCACTAATTGAACGGAAGAATGGAATTGACAAAAAAATTCACATGGTGGCTGTTGCTGTGTAGGTGGTTTTCTGTGTTTGATTGCCATGTACAGTGTAAACAAGGAAGCAAATTTGCTGTAAACAGCAGATTAAACTTCACACAACCACAACACTGTAAATGTTCTGCCGTATCAGCAAAATCAAACTTGTAAAATGAAACCCCATACATCCTTTAGTAGAGACATTCAGAGTATAGGCTCTGAAATAACAGGTTTCCTAAGTTCTCTGAAATTTCCCAAAGCACTTTCTAGGTTTGAGTGTGATGAGATTTATCATTGCTGAAGAGTATTTACTGCTTATTTCTTGCCTGGATATGTAAAATGTAAAACTGTTATCCTGTGTCTTCCTCAAGGAAATCAATACACCTTAATTATTACTGATATAAATCAAGTTAAAGACTTCCCTAGTCAATTAGACACCACGAGATACCACAGTGATGATGCATCTGAAGGTCTGAGATAATGGCCTTACATTTTAAGGAGAGACAAAGGAAGAGACAAGGTAGAAAAGGAGAGAACATTTGGAAAGATGACATTTCATTTATGTTTTTTTAAATTTAATTCCTAGGTGGCATTGAACTCACGCTCTATATTTTATTCAGGTCTAGTACACAATCACCCACACACAAAATATGCACCGGTGAATTCCATGCCTTTACAGACCTCAGTCTGTAACTTCTAAAGCGGAGACCTCAGTTTCCTTCTTACGTCTTCCTCTAACCTTGATCAAACAATAATGAAAATTCATTCTTGATCCTGCTCAGTAGTTTGACAAGACCATTCAGTCTCAGGGTTCATTTAGAGGTACTAGCTTGGAATTTTAAACCATACAACACAGCATTCACTGACTTTACATTTTTCTAGAGCTTTTAACCACATGACACAATAGTAGTTTAGGAAATCTAGACAGCATGACCCGAGTTGGTATTGTACCAGAAGCCTAACCATGACATTTCCAAGTAATTTCCTTTTCAAGGCACTGATTTATAATGTTTTGTTGCTTAGTTAAGTGAATTTCCCGTCACATATTCTACAAACAGCTGTACAGTCTTATCTACACACACCATGCATTCACAGTCAGCATGCAAACAGTTGACCTATCAGATGGAGCCAAGGATACGTGGGCCAATCAGAGGAAGCCCCAGGTAGCTGTCGGCTACTCATTAGCTGTCTGTGAAGTTAGCTAGAAGTAGCTAAACTGTGGTTGACGAAGACCATGTGGAGAAAAGGAACAGAAAATGGATTCAGGAGAGGTGACTGGTTACAAACACAGGTACTGGCAAAACCGAAAGAAAGGATATATTTCAAAGGGGGCGGGGGAAATTAAATGTTAATTTCTTATTTCAATGTTTTCAAATTCTATTTTATGTCTTATTTCAATTAAAGTCCTGTTTAATTGGTTGGGTATTTTTCTGCAATTTGTTCAATAGAGCAGGTCTAAATTAGAATAAATTGAAATAATAATGTATTTATTTTTTTATTCAGTGGATATATGCTAATTGTTTTGGGGTCAGTGTACCTATTAAAAAATGACACGAGGCCGTAACTAACGTTTTATTTACGACAAGTTATATTGTCATCATAATGTTGATAATGTTATCGTACGCTGTGGATTTCCCTCATATTGGGCAGGGACACGCCAAACAAATGACTGGTTTGAAAGGAAATGAATGACTGATGCTATGGGTAGCCTGTTTGTGTGTGCATGTGTGTGAGAGAGAGAGAGCCATGGTCAGTAAGTGAAACTTAGCTCAGGGCAACATAGGCTTTCTATTAAAAGAACATGCAGCGAGAGACTAGAGACAAATTAGACTACTCTGACTGAAGTCGGAGATCAGAGTGACCTCAGAGAGCTCACTCGTACACATCTAGACTCACGTGCACACACTCGTAAGTGCACGTGTCACTGTCTGTTCTTGAAATTGTGTGTGTGTGTGTGTGTGTGCGCGCGTTAGTTACATTAGTCTTTTGATGATAGGGTCAGTGACTTCCTACTAGACTGAAAGAGCACAGGAGAGAGACACAGGTAAAGAAAAAGAGGTGGATGGGGAAGAGACAGAGACAGAGAGAGAGAGAGAGAGGGAGAAAGAGAGACCACTTGGGAAATTACTCCTGGCTCTGCCGCTGCCTCAAGCATGAAATTGAAGCCGTCCGACAATGCAACTCAACGGATCCTTCCCGTTCATATTCCAAAATAATTAACTAGCACAACCTCCTGCCTCCTTGCTATAATATGCTGACCGGCCTATTGTCTCAGCACGCATCGACAAGGCGAGCCCACCTCAGCGCGCCGGAGCAGGTGGAACTGATGACGGCAGGGACGTCGAGAGACAGAGCGGGAACAAGACCCAAATTCAGTTTAGTTAGTTGTTACCCGAGGACTGATGACTTCGGAGTAGCGTTAGAGCAAATGCTGGGTAATTAAACTTCAGATATCAGATTCACCTCTGCTAGGATGAGGTTTTCTGTGAAGGAATGAATCAAGTTGTCAGAATTTAAAAACACATGTATTATATTTTAAAAAGAAATGAATATGTATGGAATGTGATTATGTATCACTCGAACTAAAAACCTGTACTACGGGTCAAATTTCCTTTTTTCCCCCATTTAGTCAGCCTATGAAATTTTGTTCAAAATAAGTAATTCTCTTAAAAAGTACAGCTACTGTTAAACTAAACAGAAAAGCAGTTACAATTAGAGGTGGAGCAAACCATTCTAATCCAGTATACTTTGTCCATATTGTCAATAACCTAATCATCAGCACCATTGTCAGTATCTTTTCCTGAGTGTTGATAAAAGACATGATGATCAAAAGTGACTTACTGTCCACTTTTGATCATTTGTGGAGTTTTACCCGCAGTACTGCCAGATATGAAACACAGGGAGAAGAAATCAGAGGGGAATTAATAGGAGTACTATAAATCATCACTACAAAAAGTTTGAGAGAAGCCATGCTGTGATGAGAGCCTGTGCTTTGACAGTTTGTATCTTTAGATAAATTGGTTTCATAAGACGGAATGAAATAAATAAGCAGAAAAGCTCAAACTGGCGGGTTTTAATACCCTACAGCGTTGGATAAATTTGCAAAAAGATCTAAAGCGATGATCATTAAAATAGTTACAACATCTGGGTGCATTAAGGTAACATTATTTTTTTTTTAATCATTTTCTTGCACAACAAATGCTTGAAATTGTAGAGGCACTGAGACATGGTCCATCACGGAGAGATCAGAGTTTTGACGGTGTCTTATTAAGATTATCAAAGAAACAAATGCACCTTTATTTTGTTTTAAAGTGAAAGAAAACATGACCGCTTTGAAATCTTAACGGCAGAGTCAAAGGGAGTAGAAATACTTTAGTTTTCTCCGTTTTAACCCACTATGCTACTCTGTGCTAATGCGTGACTTAAGATTATTTGACTTCTCAACTTATCAAATTTCTCATTTGCGTTTTGTCTTTTCCTCCCCCATGCGTTTTTCAGTACAGCTTTTGTCAGCATGCCTCCGAGTATGAAATATGCCTGCGTAGACTTGTGATGATTAGATTACTTTCGTTGATTATACAAGACCGTTGTGAATATAAAATACCCTCTATATCCTCCTGACAATACAAAGCTTGAGCACTCTTGGACACTTTTCTCTCTACGTAGAAAAATGAAAAATAAATAAAGAACGTTTTTAAGCATCACTTGGACTTGCAGTGAAATGCAGAGAGGGTGTTACATGTCGTTCAGTACGTGCCTGAGTGAGGCTGGCTGAGTGTCTGACGTTGCAATTCAATAACTTTTATCTAAACAGGGACACTTGGACGGCGAGGAGGACTCACTTTAATCCTTTGAGTGCAGATATGCAGAGCTAAAGGAGCGCGCGCAGAGATGGAGTGTAAATAATGCTTGAGAGAGTTTCCGCAGCTTCTCTAATCAGCGCTGATTGTCAAACCTCAGGATCCTGCTGATGACACTCAGCGTAAATAAATGCTAAGTTTGTCATGTCTAGACCCCAGAAAATCAGAGCTTCACAGATTAGGAGCTGCCCACAGTTATGTAAAGTCAACAGTTATGTGAGACCAGATTAATAAATGAGTCGCATTATTGGAAACAGGATTAGATGGGTGTAATTCTTTGCCCTTTTGTTTTGTATTGATATTCTGGATTAGTGAAAAAAAAAAACATCCTTGTAATGAACCATTCATTCATGAAAAAACAATTATTTAGTTTTAATTTGGGTGCTTCACAATTTTGAAACAAATACTCATTTGCTTCGTAATTTTGTATATATTGAAACCAAACCATTAACATGTGGATGAGCAGGTTTATCACTATTACATTATTGAGTGAATCCAAAAAACGGGATGATTCTAGTTTTTGTGTGTTCAAGTAAATCATCCGCACCTGTTTTATGCAGACGCGTTAATTCCACTGTAAACAGAACATCGATCATTTCTTTAGATGGCTGTTCTGTGATTTACGTGCCTGTAATTTAACTGAAACATAGAATAGGTTTCACTCTGATGGTTCAGATTTAAGTCTGGATTCATATGAAGTGTAGGAAATTGATGAACTGAAAATTACAGACCAAGTCTACTTCAAATATCTGGGCTGTAATTTGGTTTTTGTCTAATATATAAAACAATATAACGCTCAATATATGACTGTCAACTTGACACCCTTACTTTTTAGCACTTGTAATACTACTCATCATGCTGATAATGTCTGCTCTTGACATTGGTGCAGAACAAAGACACGCATACTTTTTCATGCACAAACTGCGACTCGTCTGATGGAGCATTTTCACTATAATTCCCTCTAGGCCTAGATTCATTTTCAGATGTGTAATTACAGATAGCTCCCGGGGAGTGTGTGTGTGTGTGTGTGTGTGTGTGTGTGTGTGTGTGTGTGTGTGGTTTTCAGAGGCGTCATCAGAGGTCCGTAGTTAATCAGCAGTCATTCAGAGGTTTCGGGGATCAGCCCATTGATTCCCTCCAAGGGAAATCAATTCAATCAAAGACTTTACTTAAGCTGAACTCAGATCAGAAAAGCGGAGGACACAGAGCAGGGCACCATGGAGAAGGAAGTGACCAGGAGGAGAGACAAGAGCAATGGTAAAGAAATGGTAATGCAAGGTTCAGGGGGGTGTAAGGACAAGGGACAGAAAATAGTACAGGGACTAGTGTGATATCAAGACGGAAAAGGAAAAGGTCTGTAAAACAGGAGATGAAATGAGAAGAGAAGCGGTGGTGGAACACATTGGATGAACTGCATGAGGAGGGTCATAAATTAGTTAGTTAGATTTTAAGGCAACTTGTTAGACAGCGCTCTCCCAAACATTCACCAAACACTAAATGAAGATATATTTTGTAACAAAGAGATGTATAGAGTCTATAGCAAGGTGCATTAAAGGTATTTTTTGAGGTTCATTTTGATCCAGGACTTTATAACTTTATATTCACGTACATTTTTCTACACTTTTGCTGAGCTTTCACTTTAATCTCTCTTCAAGATAATATTAGATTTATAGAATATTTAGATACATTGAAATGGATTAGGTATCATTGCTTTTGCGGTTTAATGTAAAACAGAAATCACTGTTCCACCTAAAATAAGATGATATCAACCAATATGTTGATATTGGGATATATGTTATATATCGGTCAACGAATACCTTGTCTTACATAACATACGATGCAGAGAAGATGCTTATTTTCTTGATTCAAGTTATGTTATGTTATGGCAAGTTGTGTGCATGTTATTTTAATATATATCTTTATAGTTCTCTATAATAAGTGAGTTTACTGTTCACTGCATCGCTTGACTCATTTTGGATAGTAAAAAGTATTGTTATACTGTAAAATATCCTGCCTCCGTTAAATATCAGCAAATATACTGATACCGGAATTTTCTTTACTCCCCAACATCTTAATGAAATCAGTATCAGTCTACCAAAAGTACATACACTATGTGTTCTGATGAAAGCACACAAACATAAATATGCACACTTTGCTGCACGGACACGGACACACACGGACACACACACGGACACACACACACACACGGACACACACACGGACACACACACACGGACACACACACACGGACACACACA
>JAPQRN010000019.1:3076215-3118020 GCA_037367275.1 Coranthus polyacanthus | reverse complement strand
ACACACACGGACACACACACACACACGGACACACACACGGACACACACACACGGACACACACACACGGACACACACAACCCCAGTGAAGATCAATCTGGCTAAGAAAGTTAGAAAAGCATCTGACCTTGATTAGACATAATGAGACTTAACCACAAGTCCACTAATCTGATGAAATGACTTACAGATTCACCTTGTGATGAATACTAAATACACACATCGATTCTAGCTTTTCATGCCCTACACACACAGTACAGTGCACGCACACACACACAGAAACACACATGTCCTTCTTCTACCAATCAGACATATTACTTTGAGAATCTTCAAAGGGCTCTTTGATCACCTCTTTTGAAAATCATTTTTCATAGAAATTACTGGTCTGTAGTCAAAGCCATACAGAAAGTTTTGTAATAAGACAGAAGAGAAAAGCCTGACCTCTAGTAGTTCTTCTCTGTTCTTTGCCGTATCTTTGAAGAAAACACTGGTTTTAAGTGAGATTATGTCAATCTCTATGTCAGTCATTTATGTCTCTCCTGTTTTTGGAGATATTTCAACCTGCTAAGGCAGCTCCACTGTGTGAGAACATGTTTATGATGTCTACAAAGCACCATCCATCCCTGATGATTTTAAAGAGTGCTTCAAACATCTAGTAGGCCCAGCTACGGTCATAGAACATGTGCCTTTAGGCCTTGACTGGAGAACCTACACCCACAGTCAAAAACAGGGCTACTATCCCCTCTTCTCAGTTCTCAAGTGGGAGCTCCTCGGGTCCTTGCCTCAATTCCCCACCTCACGTCTTAGTCCCTCCCACCCGAGATGTAAGTCGGGCTTCGAGGAGGACACACGAGGAGAGAGGACGTAACAGGCAAATAACTAATACAACTTCCCAATGTGGACAACTTTCATTTTTAAAGTCCTGCTCCCGCCCTGCTTTGTATAATCCAGATATACGTCACACCTCTTACACATCAAAGGTCCGATCGCCAAAAAGACTTCCGCAAAGGATACACCTTGGTCCTTGGTCTTCGATGTCCATTTTAGGGAATGGAGACATCCTTCAAGATGGTACAACGAGATCGGATTGTGGAGTTGAGGACGTGAATAATAGGGAATTGAGAAGAGCCTTATGTCTAAGGACAGGTGCAGGTGAGAAAATAAATGATGATAGTTAGCTCATATTTGGAATTATATGGAATTACAAGACAATTTGCAAAACACAGAAGGATCTGTGTTTTTGATGCCATGTTATTATCTATTATTAAATCTATAGAATCGATGATTGCTCCAAAAATAAGAGCTTCAAAATAACAGGGGACTTTCTCACAAATTACGTAACTTCAAGAAAGTGGATGATATTCCAGTTACAATCTCTCCCTCTCCGATATCCATCCATCTATCCAACCAACCATCATTGCCCTCCAATTACAGAGTAACTCAGAACTAAGTCACTCTTCCAAGACTCCACTCGCTTTGATCCTGGTATCTCCTAAAAACCCCAGCTTGCACTAACCCCCAAAATTTTAAAACTAAAGTAAAAGTTCATAAACTTCCAGAGCTGTAGCCCCTGAAAAGCTTTGTGTCAGAGAAGCCATTTAACCTTCGCCATATTGTTCCAACTCTGCACTCATCCACTCCACAAAAAGCCCTCGTCTTCACATCTCTTAAAGCCTTTTAAATTGCCTGTATCAGCCCTTAAATACTGCTTACACAATGACTTGAAGTTTCATGAGTTCTTCTTTCTCTTTTTGTCTCTAATCCTCTCTCCACACTATACAAAAACACACATAGTCACATTAATTACATCCCTTTGTGGTCCAGATCCCAAACTTTGACTTGCTGCTGATTAAATAGAACAGTAATCACAGTGGGCAGTGTTCCATTTTTCATAATTGCAGCAGCAGGCAACCTCACCACCTGCCAACCTTATAAACACGAGTGTAACAGGTAAGGTCTGCTCCGGTTTACAGGCTTTGTTCCATTTTTCATAATTACAGTTATGTGTGCTATTGGAAATGTTGGAAAAATTGGTCTCTTTTGTTACTGAAACTGTTCTATAGGATTTTTATGCTTGTCTATGAAGAAATAATGAAGAGGGGGATAAAAAAATAAATTGGTTTTGTTGTACTCACTCCACAAAGCAACTTCACTTAAAGTCCGTTGTTACATCTACATTCAATATTTGTAGTAAACACCTTAAAGTCCCAGAACACACAAGGAGCAATGCAATGAATGGGAACCTGCACCTATCACAAGTAATATGTACTGCATTACTGAATATGAATTTGATTTGTGAGAGAAGAAAATATTGTGCTGTGAAAAACAGAGACAAAGTACTTACAGTGAGCAATTAAATTTAATTCTCACTTTCTCAACGTTATGTATAAAAACTAATCTGACAGTTTGTCCACTCTTCCTCCCTGCATTGCTTTGATCAAACCCTGCGTTGTGTGTGTGATGGTGCAACCAACAAAAAAGCAACTGAAAGCAATTTTCAAAGGCAATGTGCAAGAAAGAGAAGTTTGGTGTAGTGGCTGGAGTGCAGCAAAACGTGACCGACCTTGACAGTTGAAGGAAAAGGGTGTGCATGTGTGTGTGTGTGTGTGTTTGTGTGTGTGTGTGTGTGTAGTCGTGGGGTGTGTCTGAAGTTAAAGACACATTCATGCACATGCATTCATGCAAAGACACGACTGGACTCTGACTACTTAGAATGCATGGTTGTCGGTCTACTTACTGCAAATTGCGTCAGCCTCATCAGAACCGTCTGCACACTCTGGTTCTCCATCACAGCGCCACCTAGCAGGAACACACTGTCCATTCTTACAGGCAAAGTCTGTGGTCGCACAGGTCTTCTTTGCTGTGGAGACAGAGCAAACATGGATGATTAAAAAAAAACAAAAAACTGTTGGCAATACCGTCAAACTTATTTTTATGAGGAAGAAAACTAATGTGTTGTTGCCCTTTTGCAACTTTTACAAGGAGGTAAATTCAGTTGTGAAATTGGCTTCACACTACAGAGTTAGAGTTAGTCACCGTCTTTGGAAAGAATCATGCATGAATATCACGATTTAAAATACGAAAGGAGTACAATGCTATGATGGAGATAGGAGGTTATTCGTGGAACGCTCAACAAAGTTTAAAATCTAAGTAGGTCCTTTTTAGCAGATTACCATGATCCACCTTCAGGATCCAGTCCAGTGTTTGCAGAACCTTCTCTCACTCTCCAAAGGTTTTGTGCAGTTACTTTCTCCAAGCAAGGGGAAAATTGAAGCACTTGAGTCTGTCACAGGGAGAAGCTGAAAAATCCCTCTCTTTGACAGCAAGAGCCACTGAACAAAAGAAAGCACTCGCTTGGCGTGTTACCAATGCCTCGCCTTGCCATGATGAAATATACAGGGAGGGAAGCTGACAAATAGCACGAAACTATATGTGATGGTGGTGTTTGTGTTTTGGTGATTTTTTTTTTTCTTTTTTTCTGACTAGCAGATAAAGTAACTGTGACTGGCAGTGTTCCAGTTTCCTTCTTCTCAACCTGGAGTTAAACCACATCACCAAAATGTGGGGTTAACAGAGTGCTACACTAAAGCACTGTAATTTACTATGCACAAAGCCACTGCACTGTATGTATAGATGAAAGTAACTCAAGTTCAAGTTACTACTGTGAAGCTCACGATCCTCCCATCACATGTGATTACACAGTTTATGGCTGCTGGCGCCACAGAGTGAGCTGAATTTCTAAGATTAAAGAAGCAAGATCATAAGAAGGAGAACAGGTAATATTAATCACTTTTATGTAAACAGTAATAATGACACATGATCTTCTGCAGTATGTGTACCCCACAAAAGAGCCAGACTATTTTCTTGTGGATCCTGGGATTCCTGTCCGAGGCTATTTTGCTATTTATCACCTGATCGGGATGGACAGGAAAAAAACGGGAGCTGGCAGGTGAAGAAATTGTAATGAGAATAAGTATAGTTTCTAATATGAATAATAAATTGTCTCTTTTGTGAAATGTAAGGTGTCAGAAGTGCCAGAAAAACACTGCACTGCCTAAAGACTACGTCCCCTCTTATAAAATAAAAAGTCACACAGGAAGCAGATTGTTATTTAATTAAAGTACAGCATTTTGTGATCATATAATTGCAAAAGTTGGCATTGCCATCACTATTCAATTGACTGCGCAGTTATTTTGCAATTGTATGTGAAGTTCGCTGAATTGCTCTAATGTGTATAAAAAGATAAATAAAGTTTAAACAATTTATTAGTGCAATACATTTAGCTTTTTCAATAAAAAAGACTATCGTAGTGCAGTGAACACGGTCTTCCAGGAATTGGCAGTGTATTCTTTACACTGTATTTTTTTTAGCGCTGGAGAAGCTAGCCACCTTATTAGCTTGTTGTTTATGTGCATGGCCTTGGATGTCCTATGGAGTGTGGTAAAAAGCACTTTTATGAATGATGGTACAAGTGGGAGCAATAATAATGAAGTGCATGTTAGAAGACTCGACAGCATCTCAGCTGTAGGGACCAGTGCTCTCTATATATACTGCACATCTTAATTTACTTATGAATAACATTATATGGCAGAGTGAGGAAAAGATATAGATGACACATTCACACACTCACTAGTGCAGAGTATTGATTGTAAGTAAAGATATAAAAAGAAAAAAGAAAAAGGGAGTTTGAAAGACATGAGAGCGGTGGGCTGAAGAAGGTGTAGACCTAGAATAAATGAAAAACATGTCCCTAGGGATTACAGAGTAGTCAGAGGCAGAGACAAAGGTAAATAGAAAGAGAACAGAAAATAGGGGTACAGAAGTGGAAGACAAGGAGGGGATATGCTGTCAAGGAAAGGTCTAGTGTAATGGCATCTGTCTTCACAAAGGACTGAAAAAATCCCTTTCCTACCTACCAGCATGTTAGCATAAATCCCATCTTTTTTCTGTCCACTCTGCCTGGTTTTTCATCCTTCTCTATGCCTACAGCCTGATAACAGAGCCAGCAGTAGCCCCACACAGAGTGTGCACTTTGCAGTATAATTCACAGTCCCACTGTAGATCATAATAAGGCTGATATCAAACACCGGCCAACTTTTCCTTCACCTTCGTATCACAACCTCCATCACTGGCCACCTTAATCCTCTCCCTGAAAGTCTGTTGTTTAATTCAGTTGGGGATGCAAAGTGGTGAAGAATTACAACATATCACTCTAAAGGATTAATTAAAATACAGACGCCAGCAAATATAAGCCTATCAATTTCCCACAACCTTTCCCAAATTCTTATTCCTCTTATCTTGAGGAGCAAATGGAAAATAATACAATTCACCTTGGCCCCTTCCTGTTCTGGGTTTTCTCTGCAAGCAAATAAAATGGGCTTTTAATTAACCTTAGGACAGATTATGTTACTTGTACATTTATTTATCGGCAGCACTGGACAAAGGACAACCATTCCCCACATCTAGAGCAACCGTGGGACAGGTTTTGTAGCACACATGGTTTTTGTTGAATCAGAACAAAAGATAGTAAAAAGGGAAAAGTTACACAGCTCATGCACCATATGAACTCCTTACTTTAACACTGATTCACATTATGCAAAAAGATTTCAATAAAATGCATTATGGAAAACTATTCTTCAGTCTTGAAAACTGAGAATTTCATTCATGAGAGTGCAGTCATTTGAATACTGCATTATTTATTTTTTCCTAAGATGAGTATACAATACAACATTTTCAAAAGTGAGCTTTTATTCACTCAAATGACACTAATGTTTCAGCTGCAATAGCAGACAAATCAGACACTAGGTTTGAATGCTGAAATACAAATCTTAACATAAAGAGAAAGAGCAATGCTATGTGTTAATTTCACATACTGCACGATGAAAATGATGGACAACCGTTTACAAAGCTCAAATACTAGAAATCTGTGGACACTCACACATGCATCATTCACATCAAAGCAAATGTGTAAAAAATCTACACAAAAAAAAAACATTTTCCCATCCACGGTTCTCAGGAGTTGCTGATGCACTCACAAACAGCTGCTTATATTTACATCCTGATGCACCAGGGCCTGTCATATAGGAATGTCATCCATATGGAACAGTCTAGACCAGCCTTATGAGCTGTGAGAAAGAGAGAAAACCTACACAAACCATACACAAATGTTGTTCTATACACGCAGCCAGCCACTCAGTGCACATTATTATATTCTTTTAGTCCTTATCCCCTGATGAAAAAAAGTAATCAATATTTATGTGAAATATCAGACAGACCAGGAGCTAGGACTGGCTCATCAGTTGATACAAATGCCAATGTTTAGAATAACATTTTGGCCGATGGCCGATGCCAATACCAATGCATTATTTGTTTGTTTCTTTGCTTACTCTGTTTTCACTTTTTTTTTTGCTAACCACTAGCAAACTCAGTGCTAACAGACTAAACTCAGAGTTTACATCAATGACCTTAGAGGTTCAGTGTGTGATAGATAATGAAATCCAACCAACTTAATACCCCATGACCCTCGTCTATGGTCGCCACAAAAACACGGAAGTCTCCCAATAGAGCTAGTGTTTGTTTTGTGTGTTCTGGGCCTTTTATTTAAGGGGATATTAACTCTGGTCCAAACAACATAGTAGATGACACTAATGAACCTTAACGCTGGATGCCACCTGCTATAAAACAGAAAAAAGAAGAGGAAGAAACATGGCGGTGCAACACGGCCGACTCCACGAACAGTGACCTGCACCCATTTGATTATACACATGAAAACATTGTGATAAATATTACTTCTGCAGGTCTACTTATCACAAGTGCCGTTTAAGACACAGCACAGACCGCTGGCAATTCAGTCAGGACTCTTTAACAACTAGTTGGTAGCATATTGAACTCGCCTTAGCACTACTGAAACAGAACTGAATGGACAACACTCAGATGCCATGGCTGAGCTGTCACGTCGTCAAACAGGGAGGCTTTCATACAACAACAGATAAACACTGGCCACTGCCGTTGGTGAATGTCATCTGACTGTCAAAAACGTGAATATCAGCTGAATATCAGTATCGGCCAATAGATCGGCACATCCCTGATATTAACTAAGGAGCATTTTCTCACGTTTTTCAAAATTGTTGTATGTTTTAAATACTGCTTTAAGAATCGGAATAATTTGTATGTTTTCAGAGATAAAAGGTGAATTGGAGTTGAAGTAAACCGCAAAATTTGCTGTAGTTGGGACGGACAATTAATCGAAATATCAAAACCACAATATGGCTAAGTGCAATATCCAAATTGCAGAGGATGCAAGTTTTGATAAAAGGTAAGACTTGAGCAAAAATCACATCATCATTTTTAGATTTTTTGCAGTGAAAGTGAGATGCCAAAATTACAAATTCCCCAAAAAAATCGTGACTCATTTCGCAATTGCAATATCTGTAAGAAATAATTACAATGTGATTTTTTGTAATTTTTTTTATTGCATATTGCTCAGCCCCAATATTTAGGACCGTAATTTTCTCTTTAAATTTTAAGCATCCCGAGGGTCGTGCTAGGCCAAGTCACTGAGGTAAGCCCATAGCGTAATAAAAATCGAATCATTACGTGGATGGTGTCATAAAATACATCCTGAATACACACGGCTGACCACATTCTATACTGACAACACTGTGTTAATCTTCCCTTCCATTCTGCCCCATTGTCACACTCTCGAGACCCCGTGATTAATGATTAACTAAGCTGACCTATTGATGTTCATATGCCGCCCTCCATCTAGACACCACCCACAGTGGACACCTCTCCGCATAATTTGCCCAGTGCTCGTGATGACATGATTTGAGTTGCTACGGTTCGACCAGAGAACAGGTGAAGGTCGTGCCTTCCTCCAAGTCACTCAGTTTATACACTCCATTACACGCACACCTACACTCAGAGTGAAAGTGAAATGGAAATAAAACATCTAACAGCACAATAATAGCTATGGGAGCACTGTGTCGCCTCTAATTAGGATCTCTTGACTGTAGTCCCTGAAATCAAGATTAGTTACGATAACAATGGTCTGAAACAGGCCGTCAGCGCCACAGTGAGATGATTTACTATTCTTCATTCAGAGATAGTGACACATTTTAATCTTCTTAAATTCAAAATGTAATACCACACGTCAAGCATCCATGGCTCGCTAACTAGCCTTTAATCTGGCTAATGCAAATAGATTCAGGTGTGAAAGGCATACGACTTCTTCAGCTGTATTTCAGGACATTTTGGATTCTACGGCGAATTTCTTTCTTATTAATAGAAGGATTATTTTAGCGACACAGTGCACACAGAATCGTTATCTTTCTCTACTGAAGCAAATCTCCTGCTGCAGTGCCATTAACAGCTAACTCGTGATTTCACAAATTGTCAGTACAGACGTTTCCTGTTACGACAGACAAGAAAAAAGTGTAAAATCTGTTTGTGTGCCATCACACAACTCTGGAAATCTGCAAACCCTTAATTCTGGCAGACACATTTTTAACTTGCGTGAATACTAAGTATCTAAAGAGTTATCCACTCTATGTTATGTATGCTATTGATTTTATACCCTACACACATCAAACTTAAAAATATGGCAGCAGTCCTAATCTGAAAGCTCTGTTTCGCAAAAGCTGAACAATATATGTGTTATATTGCTACCATTACATTATTATCAGAGTGTATTCAACTGTTGATGTGTAACAGAGATGTAAAGATCCAAACTCAAATTCTGGTCAAAGAATTTTGCAAAGAAAATGATTCTGGCCCTGCCTCAGACTTATTAGTTAGACTTAGAATCTCATCTTGCTCTCTGTATTTCCTACATTACATGGAACAGTGAAAGTCTAAATGGCACACTATATTTAGAATCCTGTGACTTTCAGTGAGACTAAACAGCACAGGGAAGAGGCAGAAAAAAAATGGTCCAGTGCATCTCGCTGGGTATAAATGTATGTGTGAAAGTGTAAAGTATGAAGGAGGAAAAGGCAAAGAGAACCGAAAAGAAGGGAAAAAGAAAAGAATGCAAGAGATAATGGAGCAGGAGTTAGTGTGGGAGGAAGATGAAAAGGAAATAGATGATCCTCCACATTGGTGTGATCGGCTAAAGAGGTAAAGAACGGAGGGTGTCAGTAGAGAGAAAGAGGCCGTAAATCAGTGAGCAGAGGTTCAACCACAACTGTGAGAGGATGAAGAATACCCTAAGAAATGTATGTATGTGTGTGTGAGTGTGTGTTTGAGAAAGATACAGAGAGAGGGATGGAGTAAAGTAGACAAGTATAATATTGGTCTTGTGAGGAGATTAAAGGCCTGTCTGGTTTCCCAATAATCAGTGAGAGACAGAGAGAAATTGTGAAGGCATTCCCAGGATACTAAAACAATGCAGTACAGCCAAAAAAATACAGTAATTGTAAAATAACGGACATCGGGGTGAGATTGGTTGCAACATTTTGCCCTTGCGCAATAAACTTGAACTTTAAAGTTTGTTGGGTTTTTTTTGTAATAACTTGAATCCCAACAGGTGATGTGTAATGGAATCACAATAAAGGGAGAAAAGAAGTAATCAATACATGATACATTACATTAATTAAAGATGAAAGGGCAGCAGTGTCCCCAAATGTTAAAAGCCAATCTATCCCAACGGAGACTTCCATTCACTATGATCAGTGGTGAGTAAATAAAAGCTTCGAGTTTAACATGCATTTTAGCAACAAGTGTGAGCCATGGACAGTGAAACAGCATCTGCACCTGTGTATGAATGCAAGCTCACAGGTGTGTGTGTTTGAAAAATCAGATGCACAGACTACAAAGACTGGAGATGTGAGAGGAACTCGTGGACCAGCCATCCAGACAGCTGGTTAGATCAAATACACCATATAATATGCTTCACACAGCACATCAAATCCCACCTACCGGTTCAAAGGAGCTTCTTACCAATTTATGATCTGCCTCGCTGGACGCAGAAGGGCCAAGCCTATAGGGCTACACACGGTCTCCCGATTTTTTTAAGACAAAAAAAATAAAAAACCCAAAAGTGAATCATTAATGCAGTGTTCCAGAAGTCAGTGGAGTTGAGCAAAAGTTAGAGTTCAGAGACGTTGACGACAACCCCTTCGCACAGTAAAGGACCTGAAGCACAGTAAGTCCGAGATGAAAGAGGTGGTGGCAAACTTTCGCGAAATGAGATTCTGACAACCCACATCTATATTCATCGATACGAAGAAGATGCGGTTTGAACTTTCAAACAGGTAGAAGGAATGGAATAGTGGATTCAAAAACTTCACTATATAATGATTTGAGTGGCATAAACCAGACCTGTGTACACAGACAAATTCAAACAGACACTACATACTGTGTAGCTGCAGTATATTATAATCATTACCAGTGTTTCATAAGCTTTGTGCTGGTTTTTAATCAACAATGCAATGCCAGGAGATTGTCATGTAATTATGAAATATAATACATCACACCTACTATAGCATATACAGTAATATTGGGCCTATTGGTTTACTTAATTTGTTCAGTGTTGATATACAGTTTTACAGTGTGTTTTTGTACATTATTCTTCAATTCTGCTGTAGATTCTTGCTTAAGTCTGGACAGAGGTACAGGGCACCACCCATACGGACATCCCTGACCCAGAGATCCTTTATACCTTCCAGTATAATTCTGTTAAACAACATTGGGTGATGTGTGTACACCTGCACTTTGTTGCACTTAATTCTTGATTGTCTGCGATGTTGCTGTGTAGCACTTTGATGTGAAATGCCTGTTATGATTGTATTTCTCCGACAGTTTCCACAGACACAAAAGGAATTTCTGAAAGGAAAATAAACTAAACCAAACTAAACAACTAACTCATTAAACTAACAATAACAATTTCTCTCTAAGAATTAAATCTTTTACTTTCCCACCAACTGAAGAAATAAATGACAAGTAGATACATGGTTCAGAGAAAAATAGCTTTCTTTGATTTGTCAAATGAAGGAAAAAAAAACAGCAAAATCAAAGGAAAAAGTAGCAGACGTATCACAATGGAGTCATATCCAGAGGAATTTTAAAGGCCAAACTCCAAAACAAGATAAAATAATATCAACTCCTACTCATATAAAGCTGCTTCACAAAGGTTAATGCGTGTGTGTGCGAGATGGAGAACGTGGTGTGTGCCTACATGTGCTCATGCATCTCTTTATAATCCTACTTAAGTCTGCATCTGTTTATTCTTTTTAACAAAACAGACTGTACTACTTTTTGTCTTTTGAGCCAACGGAGAACTACAAAGATCTTTTGTATGACTCACTTTTTCTGTGACAGGGATTAACAGTAAGAGTCGCTGAGCTGAAATACACTAATTTAACTTCACTCTTGACTTCAGTGTAGCCGTGAAAGCAGCGTACGCATATACGGAACATAGATGTCGACCTCGCTTCGGATGAGCGCTGTAAACACACTTTAAACATCCTGCTTGTCCTGCAGCCTCTTCTCTCTTAGCATTGGCAAGAATAATTAAAGGCACACCCTCAAAGTCAGCTGGGTTTGCTCAACACCTTGACCAAATATTAGTGCTCAATTCATGTTTATGTTTCCTCCTACCGTTATCTCTTTGACATATACAACAAACGCCAGAGGACTTGCAGGATTAGTCAAACCAACAGGTTACTTATGTCAATTTTTCCCTCAATGCTTCACTTCTGTTCTATTTATAGATAAAGCACAATATACAATATATGCACAAACATTTTCAAATAAAACATAGATGGATAAGGGATTTGTTTTATGTTGCAGATATTGCAGTGTGTAGTGTTGTAAAGCACTGAGCGCCTTGATGAGCTCAACTGAAAAAATATGTACAAGGGCAGCACACACATCTTGGCATACACTGTCGCAGGTTGAATGCCATCAGGACAGACCGTTGTATTTTGCAGCTTTAACACCTTAACCCTCCAGAAAAGCAAGAATTTTATCATATTAATCCTCACAAAGCAGCACATTCATGCTACTCTAGACCAATTCTTGTGCCTGTAAGAATCATTTGGGGGATTTATGGGCCTCATTAGACATGCATAAATTGATCGGTGCTCTGGGATATGACCAGTATGTGGTGCAGTTTAGTCTTGAACCATGGAAAATCTCTATGAGACCACCAAGGCTGACGACGTCTCTCTAATGATTTGAATTTGTTCTGAAATAAGAACTCCTATTCTGCAAAGGCTCAAGGGTCACTATAGGTTTTCTTACTGTTATAAGGAAAATCACTCTGGTCATGTTATGTGATTGTCATCTTCTCATTTTAACTCCCGGTTGTCTACGTCATGCCAAAGCCTAAGACCTCCCAAATCCTTTCACACCCTGGGTCACCGATCCTCACCTACCTTTATATAAGCAGGTCATTACAGCTCTGCAAAACAGCTTAGAAATAGAAGGGAACAGGCATGGCAAAATAACTAAAAGAAGCAAAAGATGAAAGATACAGGGCAATAGTGAAGATCAAAAAGAGAGTCAGAAACAAATCAGATATAATGGCCAGAAATTGCTTGTCATGAGATGAAATATATTGGGCTATTTCTTTATACTCCTTTTATGTTCCAGTTCACAACACTTTTTCTGTTCTTCTACTTCCCAAACCCTCTCTCTCCATGTTAAATCTTTGTTCATCTGTTAAAAAACAAGAGCGGAGAAGCCGACAGGTTGTCCTGCAGTGTGATCACAAAGAAACAAACAAAATGCCTTCTCAATTTAAATAAAACTGACAAACAAACTGATAGTAACATAGTTTTCTTCTCTCTCCCTCTGGCTTCTTTCCCCCCCCAAATAGCTTCTTCTTTCTTCTTTCTCTCTACAAGCAAACTGTAAATGTATCCAGGTTTTGTTTTTTTGATTTTTTGCGAGGGTGACAGCATGTCCCATCAATAGAGCAGTTGCTTTGCAGGCTGCACTGCGTTAGCTTCAGCGCCTGCCAATCAACCAGAGGCACAAAGACCATCGTAGGAGCCATACAATATAGAGAGAAACAAACAGGGCCGGGTATGTTTTTGTTGTTACAACATGAAACGTATGAGCCCTTCATATGAGGCCATACCATATATGATCCAAATTCTCTGAACAGTGCTGCAGCTGTTTTGTTGTATTTAAGTGTACAGAGTTGTTTATTAGTATGGAATTTGATGTAATAATTCAACAAACCACATTAGTATTGTCTTCTGTAATAACGCTTAAAGAAGACACGCCTGCTGCAACAAAGGAGGTTGCAAAAGAACATCAGGTGTGTGTTAGTGGGGGCGTTATAATAGTGTGCTAATGTGTGTGCATGGGTGTGCATGGGTGTGTATGTGTGATGGTATTCTGTTCCAAGACGTCTGGAGACTATATGAGGTCATCTCCCTCAGTTCCTGTATCTCTCATTAAAAGTGACATATGCACAGAGGATCTTCATTGTCTACTACACTCACACACACTACAAACCCCCCTAACACCAGGCCATCTGGGTGACATGCAGCTCTTAGACTTGACCTGCATTGATTTATTTAACACTCAGACACTGATATCGGCCCCGTTACTCACATACATGTGCACACGCGCCGACACACACACACTTTGTGCCATCCCCCCCCGATGCGCCACTCCGACACTCCAATCTCATCCGAGTGTCAGACGCTCACTTTCACAGACAGGGTCATCATTTTAATGATATCAGCTATCAATCCTTCAGACTACTCCTCCCCACTCATGTTAAACCGATATGGCTCTGCAATCGCCAGGGGGTTGTCAATACTTTTTGACTGATGTCCTCATGGGCAAAAGCAAATCATGAAGGAGCTGTGTATAGAGCCTGAGAGTAAAACCTGCACATTGCTGTAAAATCATATATCATCTTTGAGGCAAATTGTGTCACTGGAAAGACACAGAGTGTAAACATGCAATGTGCGGGTCTATTTATCCAACATCCGCACACACAGAACATACAGACGTGCTTGCATGCACATACACCACACACATTCACACACAAACGTACACACATAGCATTATTGTCCCACTGGGGCCGTGAAACCTGTGTAATTCATTGGGGGAGGGGATATACAGTACTATATGAAACCTCAGTTAGCACAACCCTCTTGTGGCCAGCCAGACACACACATACACAATTTAAAATATGTGTTTCTGTTTGTATGCCTATACTGAACTGATGGCGAGAGGTGGATACTAGGTCTATCATCTTAAACCTATAACTGTATGCTACCATGCCAATTAACAAAATAATACTGCAACATTAATCCATGATATTCTTGAACCGTCAAGCAAGTCCAGTTGCCTGCTACTAAGCTCTTTGGATATGTTAACATATAATTGCTTACTGATTAATAACACTGATAATTGAAGCTATTTTACATTAAATTTCCAAGTCAGGGGCAATCACATGTTTTAAACCCAAATTGATTTTGAGTTTGGCAGTTGCAGTCAAGTGGCAAAATATAAAATTCATCAACACCCTTCTGTAATTACTTTTCACAAGAGTGACTGATTGACAGGCAGGAACAGGCAAGGTTTCAGCAGCACCCTCCCAAAACAAAAAGAAAGAGCCTTTTACTAGCAAACAACGTTCCCGCTGGCTCTATGAATCGACGCTCGCTGTGTGAGTCTCGTAATTCCTGTTTCCCGGCCCTATACTTCCACCATTGCCATTCAAGTCCCAAACCGCATTCATGCTGCGCGCTGCTGGACGGTCCACATGACAAATTACTACTGGGCTTATTATCAAAAATCAGTGTTTGCTGGAGGGAGTGGTTGGGGGTGTGTGTGTGTGTGTGTGTCTGTCTGTGTGTGTGTGTGTGTGTGTGGTGGGGGGGTGCAGTAGGGATTCCAACAAAGCATGCTGAGCATCCTCAGACAAAAGAGAGGGACGAATTTCTCCCGCTGCAAGCAAAAAGAATAATTTCAATTACAAATAGCTGTCGTTCGGAAGCAACAAAGAGCCCCACAAAGGTCACCAGCAGTTAGAGGATGCGTGCATCGGTGTGTATTTACTTGTTCGGTGTTGTGCAGTTTGTGCATACTTATTTGTTTTTGGTTCAATATTAGATAGAGGAGGGAACTAATATCTTCCAAGGTGAAAAAAAAAAGTCTCATCCAGCTGCTTTGCATTGCATAGTGTTTCCAGAGTCAATGGTGGCATGTGATTATTTTTGTCACACTCTGACCTCGCCTTTTCCCGAGTTTTGCTACGCTCTCAGCAAACCAAAACACTGTACGCAGTCCCCTGCCTTTTGTCTTTCCTGCCACGCTCATTTGTTCTACGTTCTTCATCCGCTCCTCTTCTCCACCCGTCCCCTTCTGCCTCCATCACGCTCACACTTGCTCGCTCTCTTCTCCCCTCCCATCCTCCCGCCCCTTTTCCCCTTGGCAAACAGCCAGTTGTCCTTTCCTTTGTCTGCTCTGTTTGTGATCAGTGATTAGAAAATAAATAAAAAACACCTATTGGATGAAAGGATAGTGGCTAGAGTTCAGAGTGAATGAAAAACTCCTGTTGGGACCGCCAACAATATGACAAAAACCTCTGAACGTAAAGGCTTGAGCTCGTGATTTGTGGAAAGCATTTTTTTTTGAAAATGTCAGTAAGCATGGCAAGTTTAAGGCAGAAATGAGGGTTCAGCTTTTATAGGCTGATGAATTAGGATCATTTTAGTATTTTTTTTTTTCTTTTTAAGTGAGAACAATTTATTAAATTTCCCTTCATTCTCGAGGCACACGATACAAATAGGGAAGATCAAATGCAAGCAAAATCAAGCAATGGCAAGAGCTGGCATTATTATTTTACAAGTATGAAAATCATCATGGTCTTTCATCATGTGGGGTAAAGGTTGCTCACTCATTGTTGTGACTCACTTCAACAAGAGCACCACCACTGGTGTCTCAAGCAGGTTTATACTGTCAAAGTAATCATGTTTTGTCAGCTAATCCCTTTAAGGCCTACATGTCCCATCATCATCAACTGCATGAATGAAATTACACAATGACTAAGCTCTTTTCAGTGGCCCACAAAGCTGCTTGATTTGGGAACATTAGGAAGGAAGAATAAAAGGGATGTGGATGAAACCATTTGACACAGCCTTTGTAGCAGCTTATGAATCACCATACCCTGTAAGTCAGCCAAATGCGCTTGTCTGTCTGGCATAATCTCATGACATCTCAACTTTGAATGGAGAGGCTGCTAGGAGTGGTCTGTGGTATCTCAATTCATAATACAGTCCACTTAGTGTATAATTTCTCAATCTTTGGATTTCAAAGTTAAAACTATTACAGGCTATAAGCCCTGTAACAGAATATTATAACAATATTAAGGATAAACCTGTACCATTACACACCAAGTGCCATTACAGAGTCAGACTTGTTTCCAATTTACCAATGGATTACTTTTATACTCACTGGTTGGCCACTTAGACCCAAAAGTAATTTTCTTGGAATAGTTATAACAGACATTTTTGTAAAATTGTTGATGCCTTAAAAGAACGATAATTAACCTATGCTCTGTGTATTAAATGTTTAAATTTAAGAGTCTAGAAAAGCTATTTTAATGTACAGATGGGTGACAAATTAAAGAAAAAACCTGATGTTAGTGGCCCCTTCCAGGATGACAATGTCCCCATCCATGGGTCACTGAATGGTTTGATGAAAATTATGTGAAACATGTGCTGTGATCTTTACAGTCACCAGATCTCAACCCAACTTCACATATGGGAGATTTGGGACTGACGTGTTGCGCTCCACCACCATCATTAAAACACTAAATGAGGGAATATGTTTTGTAGTATGGTATGGTGTAAAAAAGTATGGTGTGAAAGTATGGAGTTCACAGACTTGTAGAATCAACGCCAAGGAGAAGCTGTTCTGCCAACATGTGGTGAACCACCACTTACTAAGGTACTTTAATGCTGGGTTTTCTTACATTTGCCAACTGTCTGTATGTGACATGTACATCTGTATATGTTTAAGGGATAAGTGGTGGTAGGATGTCTGATATATCCAAGTCATAAAGCGATTTAGGTACAGTAAGTTGGTGCAATGTTGCTCAAGCAATTACAAAAAGAGACAGTTAGCATATCACAATAATGGCAAGAGATGCTTAAAAGCATATGCGACTAGTTCAAGGAACATGGGAATTTGTTGCATTTCTAGCAAATTAAGTCATTTCCCTCTGTGGTAACAATGAAATGAACAGTACTGATCAGCAGAACTAACAAATCTCCAGAAACAGGATATATTATGGTTCTTCTGTTTCTAGCAAAAATATCAGTAATTGTTTCTTTGGTGTCTGGTGATTCATCGCAGCTCAGATAAGAAAACTGTCTAATTAATTTAAATTTGCCATGGATAATTAGAAACTTTCTCCGAGCACAAAATTAAACTTGCAGCGAGCACACAGTCCTTCTGCAGGTTCCGTTCATTTCATCACACACATCATCTGCCAAACATAAACAAAACAAATCAGTGTGCGTGCCGTCATAGATGAGCGTGTTTTTGGATAAGACTGGCCTAAAGTTACCTCTCGCTGTGTGGCTCTTTTTAATCAGCGTGGGTATCAGGGGCATAACCGCTGTCCCACTTCCTCCTTCTACATGCTTCCCAGTCACCTAGGTGTATCCACGGATACCCCAGGCCACCGGAATACAAATACAACCCGGACACTTGCTTCTCAGACTCATTACCACATACACACACAAATCCCCCAGTCTATCCTGTCTTCTCTCCTGTTCCACTGTCACACCATCCCCCTCCATTAACCATTTCCATGTTTAAACAGGCAGGCACAGGGGACTATTTGTCCAGTTTTAATAAACTCGACCGTGCTTGCTCCACCTTTTGTCTAGTCTTTTTAAGTTATTTCAGTGAGCTTGAGATAAAGATTAATGATGATTTCGACGCGTCTCCGTAAACTGCCTTGCTGTCGTGAGAGCCCATGATGGACACTTTATCTTCACCTAGCTGTCTGATTTTAAGGTACGCGTGTGTGCTGACGGTGAACGGTGCCCTTGGATCGCTTTAAAAAACCCCAGGGAAGGCTGATGAAAGGGATCCCAGCAGGTGCTCCTGGCCACACAACACAATGAAAGAATAGCCGTTGGCCGGAGCAGCTTAAAAGTAGTGCCAGGAGGGTGGAGGGTGAAGGGCAGAGGGTGGGCACTGGTGGGAGGTGGGGTGGGCAGGTTTTGGAGCAAGCGGAGTGTGGCCAAGGGTTTTTGGTGGCAGCGAACAAAGCCAACCTCTTCATAGTCATCCAGAGATGCAAATTGCTCTTCATCAAAGTTTCACACTTGGCTTCCAGCGAACAAAATGGAAATCGTGGCTCCTTGACTAGAACGGTCAGTAACACCCCCTCCTCTGTTCACTGTCTCTTTTGCTATTTGTGACTGGCAGTTTGTAGACGAACAGCAGGGTAAGCACACACATGCACACATGCTCACAACACAGTCACATTTGTACACATACTGGGCATGTGCATCCACAATAACAGTCTAAAACACCCCTCCAGGCCCCACTTTATTTCTACTGGCTGATTTTTGATGTGGTATCCCATAGGGAAGGCTGCAATGAGCCCTGCTTCAAATTAGGCTGGGCAATAGACATCAAAGGCATCCCTGCCGGAGGGGTATTTAGACCTGATCAGTCACATCCCAAAGGTAAGGTAGAAAAGTAAGGTAGAGTGGTGTATACATTTGAGAAAGAAAGAAAATAACTGGTGCATGCTGAGGTGTGTGCACACGTGGGTATAAGAAATGCCTTTAATATTTCAGATGTTGGTCCTCTTATTTTCGTTTGTATTCCTCCTCTCTTTGCTCTCCTCCTCTTTTTGTGCCTCTAGCTACAAAGGAGGAAAGATGGCCTGAACTCTCTGGCTTAGCACAATAACAGCAGAGCTTTAACCTTAGCCAGGACTGTCTTTCAGTGGGGAAGTCTGAAAGCTTTTAAAAAGGTAGGCTAAGGAAACAGGTCAAATACACCACATTAGCATTTTTGGAAAGTATCCCTGAATGGCAATGATGGTTTTTAACTCCTCTGCTTGTGAGTATGTGTGTGTTCAGGACAGCTCCTGCCAGGCAGTAGGGGGGATTTGTTGAACCCATTTGACCACCCAAAACTCAGGCTAGCATGCAAGCTGATCTAAGTTTTACACATGCATTCATGCAGATAACATGATATATGTATGATGATATATATTTATTCTATTATTTCTATTATTTGATTCATTTACTTTGATTATCTTATCTTGAAGAAAAACATAATTTGCACCCCCATACAATGATTTTTTTTTTTTTTTTTTTAGGGAAACTGAACAAACTAACAGCATGACTTTTTCTCTGAACAGGCATGTTAAAACTACAATCATCACATATGTGACTGTGAAGTTTGCACACTAGTAATCAGCAAAATAGTCTGTGAGTTCATAACGTCAAAAACTCAGAAAGTAACTAGGTCATTAGATGATCCTTCAATGCATTTGGTGTGGGCTTCTGTTGTTTAATGAGAACTGCAAATGTTAGGCAGAAAGCCACAGCTTGGATTTAGCACATAATGAGGTAACACTACAGTAAACATGAATGAGTTTTCATCTGCAACTTTGCAACAAGACTAATCCTAGGAAGAAAATGGAGAAAAAAACAAAACCAAAAACCGTAGTACGTCTTCAATTCCAATTGTTTTTTTTGTTTTTTTTGAAATCTTTTAAATCTCGTTTCTTTTTCTTACTTCATCAACTTGACTGTTTGGGTAGTCTGTTTGGTTATGTAACCGTTATGTAAAAGTCAGTAACATTAAACAAAGTTCCCATTGTCAGTTCTGATATATGAATTTTGTATTAGCTGAAATAGTTCCATGCAGGAACAAGAGACACAGAAACAAAAAGTTATATTCTCCTTTATGCCGTTGCACCAGCCCCGTTTCTCTCCCTCATTGCTGAAGAGTCTTGCTCTCAGTAGATAATAAGTAAGAGCAATATGGGACCAACCATTTATCATATGTCTCCTGTTATTTCCTACAATCTTTGACTGAATAGAGTCTGCATATAGAGGAGGCCTTGCTGATTAGTATTCTTTGGAGCCCCTTTGAACAGACAGGCCCATGATCAGAATGCAAGGAAGTCCTCTTCCAGGCAGGGAAGCAGTGCTAGCGAGGAGGGAGGAGGGGGGGGGACAGCAGAGTCCTGTCTACCATGTAAACAGAGCTTTAAAGATTGCATTTACAATGCTGCACAGTCCTAAACTAAAGGCTAAGTCTGTCTATTCATTCTCTTTGAAGGTGTGTTTAAAGTCTTTTCAGGGGTTTTGTAAACTAAAATTTTATTTATCAACTTGGATGAAGCAAACATGCGCCCCCTTGAATACTGCCTTTTCCAAAGAAAGAATAAGAGCTGTGAAATGTCGCCTCTCAACAAGTCAGATGAACAGAACAAAACAGATGAGGAGAAACTGTTGTGATGCTAAGAACACATTCGGTGCAAAAACATTTAGAAAAACATTAAAACACAGCATTTAAGGGATCTAATATATTATAAATACATATATATGTACTAAGCAATATGTTTCATTAAATAAAATTTTCCCAGACCCTATTTAATCAGTCATGGCTTAACCCAAAATGCATTTTAAAGAAGCTTAGAATGTTCTTCATAATCCAAAGATATATATTTTTTTTTTTTGTAAATGTCACTCAACCAACTATGTTCTCATAGCAAAGCCCTTCAATTGACGACACTATTTCATCCCTAATTTTATTTAACACAATGGCATTCAGAATCTTTTAGCTCCCCTCCCCTCCTTTTCTCTGTTTATCTCTCTGTCTTTCCGTCCATCTTCTCTCTCTCTGCACTTTAAAGGACCTCCTTTTGTGGTAGACGTCATTGATATTGCTTAGCCAGGGCTTTTCAGAGCTGACGGATAAGGGGCCCATAGGAGCCGACTGGGCCCTGATAAAGGTATGTCAGACAGGAGCGAGTGTGGGCTCCGGCCCCTTTAGCCCTCTGGAGGAATAATTTACAGCTCTGCCACAGTTGATTTCCCTCACTACAACCAAAGGCACTCAGAGACTTGCTATAGCACCATAGCTCACTGGCAGACAGCTGAGCGTAGCAACATACAATCACACACAAAGGAGCTAAGAGGCAGAAAAGGCGAAAGCCAATGGTTTGAATTATTGAACATTTATCATAAAGGGTGAAAAAACTATGCTAATGGGAGATATGGGGGCTATAGCGAGAGGAGTGAATAGAATGGAAATGTTAGTGTCTGTCTGCTAAGGCTGGAAGTAATTACTATTTCAATCTGTGGATCATTTAGTCTATATAAATGTCTATATGATGATGGAGAAAAGAAGCTCCAATAAGTAAATATTTGGGATTTTAGATTGATAAGTGACTTAAAAATTCATCAAAACTTTTATCTAAGCCGTTAATTATTTTTACGTCCAGTCATTAATCAACTTTGTCAACTTACTGTCACTTTCTGACTATTTTAGAAATAATCATCCATTCAAATTCAAACTCAGTGCTTCTTTCTTTTCTCTGTTTAACATAGCTCTAACTGAATCAAATGAGGTAGGTCAATGTGACCAACAGCTACATATGTTAAGGTGGAAATAATTAAAACTTTTTTTTTAAATGACTTATTATACTCATTAGTCTTGCCTGTTGGCATGTGAAAGTGCCTTAGTTGTACATTAAATTGCCATTTTCTGTGCTCAACGGCACCCTATAATGCATTTTATTTTTTAGTTGTGTCACGTAAAAGAAGATCTAAGTCTCTCAAGAGAGTCCACAAGCCTCCGTGCCACACACACATCCCTCCCAGTTAAGCTAAAAGAAGAAATTGGCTTTGACATCTGCCTCGGTGTGTATTGTCCTGTTCTCATTTGTATGGAGTCTAATATCGCCCTAACCTTTACGCTGCACACTGGTTCAATTGTATCAGCATAAAACTGTGTCCGTGAAAAGCCAATTATCTTCTCAATCGCACCACAACACTGCTTAGGCACTGCCCACGCCATTGCTGAACGCACAAAACAGCCAACAATGCTGGCAAAATGACAAATCCGGGGCAGACCACGCAAAGCCGACAGAAGGGAAGAAAATCCAATTGCATCCATAATCAAAAGTCTTCCACATTGTGTGTGTGGCCCTTTTCAAGACATTTTTAACAAGGCCTTAAAAGTGTTAAATTGTGACCTAAAAAGCAAAAACTGACTGTATTTTCTTTTACTATTTTTTCTGTGGTTGAGTATGATGATAAAGAAGAGTGAAATGGAGTTGAGTCTTGCTTCCTGCAGGTGTGATGGAGAAGTACAGGACGCCGCTTATTAGGTACATGCAACATAAACAAGGTCGGTTTGCGGCTTCATCCTTCTTCGTTCTGTGGAAGACACTGAAAGTTTCGGAAGCACTTTGTGTCTGAAAGTGCCCGTAGCACTTTCAAATGCCTATGGCTGTTTTTTTTAAGCATAAACTAAAATGTAAGTATATTTTAAATAACAGATGAACGCAAAAAAAGAAAACAAGAAAATGACATGACACTACTTTGAAAGAAATGCAGCGATTGCAACAGATTCTTTTTTTTTTTTTTTTTTTTTCATTTTAGCAAGCTGAGGGTTTTTCGGGACACGAACAGTTCACGGATCACGGTTTATCACGGTGCCATCTCTTATGCTTTTTCTTAAACTGAAACTCTGCAGCTCATCAGGCTCCATTACTTCCTGATTTACTTTCAACTGCCATGGCATTGCCTATCTACACGGTTTGGTTTTGCATAAACACAGTCTATGATAAAGTAAAGCCTCGACGTGCTTAACATGTATCGCAAGTCTGCAGTTTCTGGTTTAGAAAAGAAGAGAAATAGGTTTTGGCTTAGAAAAGCTTGAATGGCTGAAGTTTTGTTCAAAAAGTCATGCTGACACTATGGAACCACAATAGCAATTCAATAAGAAGAATTCAAGAGTGGAGATGGCAGTGGGAAGGAAATTACTATGTGTGTGATGAGGGCATTTGTATGTGTTTGTGTGCATGTGTGTGTTAGAGGGGCTAGAATACAAATACCTTTTCTTCATGTGTGTTTGAAAGAGAAAATGGTTAAGTTTACGACAGCAGGGAGACAACTATTGTTTCCTTCCTTTGCTCCACCTACCTCCATCAATCCATCTTCACACACATACACACACCCCACACACAGCTTTTCCCAACTTCAGTGAAGCATGGAACAATCCTCTTTCAACCCCTTTATTCCTGGGAAAAGCTTATGGATCTTAATTGCATTACTAGGAGGCATCTGGGGCCAGAGGGAAACGTCCAAACCTAGTAAAGGCAGAACAGAAATGGAATTTTGATTTAACAGAAGGGAGAATAATCCCTCTTTGACACTCTGGAGGTAATCTCCCCCTTCCCTTCCTTCCCTTTATGATCGTCACTCATTCACCCCGTCTTCTCTTTCTCACAAGCTGCATAGCCATCACAGCACTCCTGCGGAAATTATACCAAATTAGAACAGTTAGATGTAAACAGCAAATTTAATCAAATTGCTTCCATGCTGACATATTTATTCTCCTTTGAAGTGGAAAATGTTTTAGTCGATAAAGAAATGATGTGGTAAATGGAAATAGAAAGGCATTTGTTGAATTGTTAATGAGTGACGTGCCATGATTAAGTAAATTAATGGCTTCATTTTATCACTGACGCTGTCTACACCCGTCAACATGACCCACCAATGCTGATGGTCACATGCTTTAAGAGATCATTTAGTGCCATTTGAAGTCACATTATCACATTTCTATATTAACTAGGATCCCTACACCAACACTGTGGAACGATACACCTGTGAAATCAACCGCAATGTGTAAATGCAAAGGTTTATTTACTGAATATTTTTAAATCCTACTCAAACAAACTTAATAAAGGCAAAGTCAGGAAGACTTGCTGTTTAAATGATATACTGATCTCTATTAAGATGCTCTAAATTTGGTCTTAACTTTTTAGATATTGTAACTCTGGGTCTCCGTCTTTGTTTATAACTCCTCGCTCTGACAAAGAAAAAAACTAGACACTGCAGATCTAGGTATTAGGACGATGGTTTTTAAAAGGAGCGGTATGAAAGGTAGATCTGACGCTTTTGGAGATCTAATGTAAGAGGTGAAGGTACGAAAAAACAAGCTGGTTGGGAAAAGGAGCTGAAGTGCTGAAAGAAGAGTGATAGAAAAGGATGTGGAGGGTCGAACTGTGAACTCCTCGCTTTTTACCAAAACACAGGACTCCCATTGTTCAGGCTAAAGGCCTTTAAGTCAGTGTCTCACCCCCCTCACCCCTCCCACTCTGCACAGGGTGACAACTATAGGCTTGAACTCTTAGATTAATGCTGTCCCCCCTTCTGTCCCTAACATGGGCCCTAGACTTTATAAATGCCTCCTCCCCATCATTTAGACCGGACACCCACACATACACACACAACCCCAATCCGTCTTTGGCAGGCAAGCACAAACAAGGCGTAAGGGATGTAGCTTCAAATGCTGGACAAGCCACGACTGGGCAGTAACTCCAAACAAAAGCAGGCTGCAGAAGTTACGAGTGTAAAAACCCTGACGGTGCCTCCTGAAGGCATCTGTATTCTTTGGCCCTGAAGGGCTCGAATACTGTGGGTCTGAATCCAAAAAACACGTGTATCAAAAGCAAAAAGCAGTATATTCTTTAGAAAGAGTGCAAAGGTAGTCGAAAGTTCACAAAAATCACATTCTGAAAAGACGCCAACTGTGAACCATGTTGCGTGGCGCATAATTACACACCTTGATTTTTATTTTGAATGTTTTCTTAAGGTCATATTTTAAAATTTATTTGCAAAGATATTTTCGAAGATGGTACTGATCGCGTCACAAAACCTCTTTTGATACACGGGGCTTTTTACTCACATTGGAAACCCCGGGTGTGACAGTTACTGGGGCTTAAACACGAGTACAAGTTAAGGATTAGAAGGCTAAAAAAAGGTGGGACTTCAGAGTAGTGATGAGCGCAGCAAAATTCAAAAGTTCTTTATGAAAAGGCTAGGAGGTCTCTTAGATGTGGAACTATCCAATTATCTACCGATCAGATGTGAAAAGCGACAGGGCAATTTGCACGGCAGGAGGAGACAATAATGAATCTCTCCATCCATCCGGGGGATTTCTTTTCATTTTGCTGATCTCAACCACTGGAACTGGGGGGAAAGATAAGAAAAGACAGAGAAAGAGTGGGTGACAGAGTAAAACAGAAAGAAAAACTTGAATGAGAGCAAGAGAGTTACTGAAGTAGATCAGGTATGAATACCAATTGCAGACATGCTGAGTGTCACTGTGCTCTTCTGAAGTAAAATTAAATATTGAAAGCCTTCTTATATTAAATATTAAAAATTAACAAGCAAAGTGGACAACCTGTTAATGTATCCTAAGCCAAAACAAAAAGACAGTTGAAAAAACAGAAAGAATGCAGAATTAAAAAACTAAATAAAACAAGCAGCCATTTGGAAAAACTTAGTATAGTTGTGTGACAGGTATTAATGATAGTAGGCTGTTCTCGGGGCAATATGCACGTCTAATGGCAAACATGGAGATAAGCTCTGTTCTTATGCAGCACTGCGAGACAAATGGTCTCATTACTCCTGATTGAAACTACGGAGAGAGAGCAGTTTATCCAGAGAAGACAGTGAGAAGCATCCTTTTGGGCGCCGTAAAAAGAAATCTCTGTTTCTGTTCGCCTTCTCAATAAAACAGGGTTGAAAAGAGATTGCATGAGCCACAGTAAGAGAGAGATTCAACAATGGGAGAAGAAGCTTTCAAGAAAAGTCACTTCAAATCACATCACATTTAGAAAACTTAACAGCAGCGTTTGGATACAATTCTTTGTAGACAAAGCGCGACTGCATGTGTTCTTCTTGGACTATAAACACTATATAATGTATGTATTTTCTTCAAATTCGCTTACAGTTCCTGGGCGTTTGTGTACGTTAAGCAATTTTGGAGTTAGGACTGACTTAGATGTTCCGGTATAGCTTGAATTGCTAGGTTTCCTTTGTATATACTGCTGCAATTAAATCGATCTAAGCAAGCAAACTGAGAGGCAGAAACGTCTGCTGAGAAGTGCGGCTGCATGATGGTTTTAAAGAACTGTGTGCTTTATTCACTTGCACATACAAGCAGAACACACAGTGCACAAACACAGAGAGACAAAGGCAAACATACTAACCCCACAGCAAACACTCAAGAGATAAACACATACTTATCGGTACGGTTATACAGACATTCATCTCTATCTATATGTAAGTGTAAAAATTCAGTCCCATCAGATGTTACCTGACGAACCCGAGCTGGGATGCATGGTCCATTTGTTTTGTTTATGATACATGCTTCATGCTGTCAGCAATTTTCCAAAAGGCAGACATATTGTACGTCGATGTCACTTGAACACATTGCAACAAAGACACCAAAAAAACGCACCAGGTTGGTTCCATCACAAAGGGGATAGTCGAAACGCAATTGAGACGATGGAAGAGGAGGATTCTTTTCATTCATGCTACCCTGAAAAGTGCGGAGATGAACTCCTGTCAAAATGTCAACTAGGCTATAATATTCCCCATAGTGTGAGAGAGGTTTCTGTCACTGATACGGAGTCTCATCAGTGGAAAATAGAGAGGGGGAGATGGAAAGAGAGGATATACTGTGGTGAACTTCAGGCCTGTGTTCAAGTTTTCAAGTGACCTTTAAAAATATGAACAAATTAAAAGTACTATTTACTAAACACAGAGAGCTTTGTCAACAAACACACATTTTCAGTCGGAGAATCACAGGATTAAAAATTCTAGAAAATCTCTCTTGTTTTCAATGCCAGTCATCTCAGTCTTTCATGTTGTAGCTTTGAATAACCCACTATTACACTTCTGCACAAAAGGATGGAGGGATTTTTAAGGCCTTGACCTGAATTTGGGAAGTGTCTTGAGATAATCGTGTATTATGATTGGTGCTATATAAAAATACAACTGAATTGAATTGAATTGAAAGGCCTATGAGCAATATAGTATAAAAATAAAAACAAGTTATTTCAGCCTGAGGTATAAATTCCCTCACTATCAGCACAGCTGGTTCTTGAGAAAAATAACTAATGCTCCTTGAATACAAGTTGAAGAACTGTGTTTTATAGAGAACAGCTTTGAAAAGGTGTCTGATGGAACTTTAAGGCTGCCATACAATTAGATAAAAAGGAAAATGAAAGAATAAAAATACAAAAAGGATTTGCTGAACCACTTTGCTGGTGATAAAGATTGTCTTTAGATGTAAACTGTTTATATTAAATGGAACACTTTGTAACTTTTAATACATTGAGAATTTTCACTAACTAATAACGACGACTAGAAAATGCACCACTTATGTTGCAAATTACTTATTATGATGAATGTGTCTTACAAATAATTGAGAATTAATGCAATGTAATACCCTCATTTCATATTGCATGAAGCAATCAAATAGAATTCCAAGTACATCTGTCACTAAAATATTCAGAAAAGCAAACTTTGAGTAAGTTATGCCCAACATCTATGTCAGAGGCGTTTTAGGGCCAGATGGCAAAAGACACACAATTAGCTCCATCAAAAGCTGTTTTATCACTGCTAACTCTTTGAAAGCCAAATTAATAAAAACCCATGTGAAACCTAAATGAGTCAACCCTCCAAAAAGCGGCAAAGCTGCAGTTAATTACACAAAGGCTGATCCACCATGAATGATTATCCTGAGGCAAAATGACTGGGAGCCCAAGAGAGTTTACCAGGTCAGAGGGAACGACATAGCAGGGCTGGCAAGGCACCATAGCCTGTTATTCTGCAGGAGCAACAGGAAGTGTCTGGCACCACATGGACATTGGCTACTCCGACCTCCAAAGAAGCCAAGACAGTATCCATTCAAAATGCAAACACCTTTAGGGGTTGGAAGAATTAAACAGAATTCATCCTCTATTCGTTTTAAGTACCATCTAAATGAGGCAAACAAAGAGACAATAATAGAGCTACACAGAGCCCAAAATATGTCTTTCATCATTTTGTTCTTTATCAAAAACTGGAGGTTTTACAGATTGTGCAGATGCTCATTTGAATGACTGTTTCCATTCCAAAAAAAAAAAAAATCATTTGTTTTGACAGTTTAAAAACAACTCTACCCTCTAACAAGCCGATTGCACAGCCTTTACAGACCTTGGCTAGTCAGAAGAGCGGCAAACTGTCTTCCAATGTTAAAGTCAATCTTTGATCAGGTCTTGGAAGTCATTCAATTTACAGTCATCTGCCATCACTATAAACCCTTCAAGGCTGACAGCTGGCCCTTTGATGTCAAAACATGCCCTTTGGCAAATATATGGTGCACGGGAACACTGTTAAATTATCCAAAATTTATTTTTTTTCATTCACTTTCATCCTCTTCAAAAAGACAAGCAAGGTGAGGATGATACGTTCAAAGACATTGGTGATGCTCTGATGTGATGTTCAATTGATTGAGATTTGGCTTCAAAAGAATTCCTACCCTTAGTAAAAAGCAGTGTTTTCAAAAGTTTCATATGGGGATCCAACAGAATCATTTATAACATTTCAATAGAGAATGTCAAGCAAACAATCCTCTTAAAACTGATAGCCACTCAAACTTAATGAGGTGAAAAAGGCAGCGGTAAAAATCACAGAAAAGTTTGAACCAGTGTGTTTTGAGGGAAAAGATTAAGAGGAGAAAACAATGCATGCTTTGAATTGATTTCTTTGTACAAAGCAATACTGTGTAGTATTTAAGATGCTTTTAAAAAAAAAAAAAAAAAAAAAAAAAAAAGGCAGAGAGATCAATCACACAGTATGGAAACAATGGAGCTCAATATCTAGCTGGCTGCACTGTCAGACCAGCAAAAATCTCATGAACCCGTAGCTCATTTTCACAAGACAGAGATATGCCTCTAGTCTATCTACCAGACCCTTAAGGAGATCAAAGGCTCCCTTGTTGTAAAACTTATGCAAACAAAGCTTTAGTTATTACGCTAATCACGTCCTACCAGTGTTTAGTTAAAACTATCCTCTTTAACCGCTTAATATACCCCATCTCATTACAGCATACAGTATTTCCTGTATTGGCGGCAAGCAGCTTATGGAGCTCAGCTCTATCGATCCGTCTTCGTGATGGTGGGACATGCCTGCACTGAGAAGAGGCAAAGGGGGGAGAGCAGCGAGGCATTCACTCAGAGTGAGATGTGGCTTTCTTTCTTGGCCCAGTAATGATAGCAGCAAAATCTCATTTCACGATTCACTGCCATGTTTGCACAACCACATCACAGAAGGCACATCCCAAACAAAGCTCTAAGGAGGCACTGGTGGTAAGTTCAACCTGTCTGGGTCTGGGACACATCTACACAAGGCATTAGACAGTTAACTAAATGAAAACCTGGTGTGCAGGGGTGAGGGTGAGGGCTAAGGGACAAACGTTGACAGTGCCTGCTTCTTTGGTTGCTAATGGCTTATTGATTGAAACTACAACCAACCATCTTTGCTTCATCGAAATCCTTTCCATCCACATGGGTGAAGCAAAGTGAGATCAGTTCACTCAACCCGAGAAGCAGTTGTTCTTTACACTCAATCCTACTGCATGGGCCGGCAACCATTTTTTATTTATATATTTTACTTTTGCTTCTTACAACCAAAAAACTCCACATTTTCTCAGAACCTCTTGTCTTTTCTGTCCTGCTTTAGGTTTTTCTACCACAAAACCTGGATTTGTTTCTTCTTTGTCACCGGAACATGGTAACATCGGGCTCACAGACGTCTTCAAATGGCTTCATGGTTGACCAAAAACAAAAGCACAAACTGAACCTCCAATTAAAGATTTTTTTTAAAAAGATGGAAATACTGGATACTGAAATTCTGTACTGTAGCATAATTTAAAACATCTGCATACTGTTTAGGGCCTTTGTGTTGTGGAAAAAAATCATATTACATAAATACAGTAGATGAGTATTGAAAATTTGCTATAGATTAAAAGTCACTGCTTCAGATCAGAGAACTATAAACTCTCCAATTAAAACGTGTTTTTGTATAACTACCGTATCCCAAACTTTACATTTACACTGGCCTATTTTGACGAAATAGAACTGAAGCAGTGCAGTGGTGCAGTATTTGCTGACAGTATCTATGTCAGTTTCCCTACTGGCCAGACCCTTGAGTTAGATCTTATTATCATTTAAAACCATGTTATAATGAGCACACAGTATGCGCCTTAACCTGCTCAGACACAGGATATCCTGCAGCAGTTATACTCTGCGGTAATACCCTTCCTCTGTGGTGATTTAATAGCTTCTGTTAAGTGTCCCGTCCTTGGTTGTTCTGTGTGCTTTGTTCGCCTGTGGAGTGAGATTAGTGTGAGCTCACCAGTGGAGAAATCATTCCTGAGAAGTGCCTTGGCAGTGGGCTACGCTCTGCCAACATTAAACACTGAATTAGGGTGATTCTCATCTCACAGTATGCCATCCCAGTGTCACATATTTCTGCTGAGTGTCCACAATCTACTTTATATCATTGAGATACATAATAAATCTGTGCATTTCCTGCCGAAATCTGAACAATAGAAGGAGATCGCTTGTATTTTAGAGTCAATCTGCAATTCAGTATTTGCTACAACAGTAGCTCGAGCTCACATATGGACACAGAATTGGTATGGGAATCAAAAATGTCCATATGCTAAAAGTACGTATATAACTCAGCAACGGTAGAGTTAATATGGCGTATCTTCATTCTGCACAAACCACATGCGCATGAACTGGCATTACACTCACACATATATGTGCGCACACACCCTAACCCCACACACACACACACACACACACACACTAAAGTAATTTTGGCCAGTTACAATGGGATTCCTGAAGGCTTCAATTTGCACAGTGACTGAAGCCAGGAACCAGACTCAAGAGTCCAATCTGTGTGTGAGTGGATTTACAGAGGAGAAAGGTTATTAGGGGGCATGTCTATGTGTGTGTGTGTGTCTGTGTGTGTGGCTGTTAATGTGTGATGCCTTCTGTTCTTGCCAGAACTAGGCAAGGGATGGATGGAAGCCCACCTTAACAGCTTCTCCTCCCTCTGAAATGCATATACACTCTGTGTGCGTCTGTGTTTGGTGGGGGGTGTATTAGCCTCTACCATCTCTTTCCACCTCCCCGGCTCCAACGTTGTGTTCCTGTCCCCTAGCCAGTTAATATGCAGCCTTCTGCTGCCTGATGACTATCTCCATTTAGGCAAGAGATCATAGCTGATCTGAAAGGCAATTTCAACCCTATTTACAACTGGCACTACAATAAAACTGCACTAAAGACATTTGATCTTTAGCAGCAGGAAAGAAAAAACTCAACAGTACATGCTAAGTAGGTAAATTCACCAACAGTAATTGTAATCCAATTTTTTTTTCAGAATCAGAATGCTTTCTCTTGACAGACTCTTACATTTAGCATGAGGTACTGTTGGTAAAAACGTGGTAACACTGACCACCAATGGAAGCTGGTGACAATTTCTCCAAATGATACAGACCATTAATCACCTATAAACTAACATTTTATCTATACTGCACCACATCACAATTAAATGCATCAAAGAGCATTATAGAAAATTGCTTTTCACCACGTAAACCACACTGCAATGGATGGATTAATACAACTTTAAAGCAGTCTTTTTAAAAGTCCATCGATAACTCAACCTGCTTTTGCTCACAATGCTGCTGGACCCAAGAGGTAATTTCAGTCAGTCCAAAGAGAGCCACTGAATGTCTTTATACTGTCGCACAATCATTTTAAACCACTTCAGAAACTTTCTTTTCAACCATCCAAGTGTCATTACCTTGCTTTTTATTTCCAATTTCCTCTATCAGTATTTATAATACATTTTGTCTACTTTGGTTTTTTTTTTTTTATTATATTAGCATCAGAGTGAGACTCATTTTCACTTCTATACCCTCAGATAAATTGTGGCTTTTATTTAGATATTTTATTTAAAATTAAGAATTTGCATTCAATTAACTAACGTGCAGAATTGTCCTGAGAAGTACTATTTTGCACGTGAAATTCAGCAGATGGGAGTTACAGTGAATAAAAATAAAGCCCTCAAAAGGTCTCGGGAGCCAAAGACTAATCCCCCTCCATCGATGTGCCTTGTTTTAAGATTCCTGTTTCAATCCTTCATTCATTTACCATTCATGTCTACAGTGAATGGTAATCTCCCTACATCTCTGATAGGATGATCTCGAGGTAGAAGTCCAATTATTTCAGAAGTGAGGAGATTAGATGTGTAATGCAAATCCCGTTTCCATTTCTGTCACAAGGTACATTATGGGATAACGCCCCTATTATTAGGCCTTAATGTGACATTTAGACGGTTCTTGAGCCTGACAGCCTCTGGACATGATCAGAGATTTTGGTCTGAGGGGATTTTTCAATTAATAAGAAAAAACACTGATTTCCATGTTTTTTGTGGGTTGTATGTCGTATCATGCCAAAAACACAAATACTTACAAAGAGACATGTGCACTCTTCCATATACTTATATATATATATATACTATAAAAAAAAAAACATGATGTGAGTGTAACAGACAAGGCTTCATGGATGTAGAGTCATACACTAATTCACATACATGACAGTTACAAACACTGGTCAGGGCAGTATATAGAAAAAAGCCAGCAGCAACCCAGATTAAGGTCAAAGCAGCTGTGGTATATCACAGTAAAAATGTGTGCTTCTTTTACGTATTAAGTGTTTTGAGATACACAAGCATCTCAATGTGTGTGCAGCCTTTAGTAGGACACTGGGCCCCTCAGGACTAGCTGGAGTCATCGCTATCGTCATCCTGCTTAATAAAAACACAACCTGGACAAGATTCAGATAGACCAACGTATAATAGCCTCAATTTGGCTGTGTGGCTAAATCAGGACGTTTAGAGCTTAGTCATTAGCCTGGTTTCTGCTACAGTCCCTAATACATCTAGTCAGCATTTAATCAAACAGATCAGTGTCCACTGCAATGGGCTATAAACACAACTTTGCTAACATAATCTTAAAGCTTTTTTTATTTGTACAAGAGAAAGACTGAAAAGAGGGTCAAACAGTGAGCCAACCACAGAGAGACAGACAGGCTTTAGAGAAGCCTTTGAACTCTGCACGCCCAGGAGGCTGACGGCAGGAGAGAGAACTGCTATGACCTTGCCTTGGCATTGCGGTGTCCATCAGCAGTGTCAGTGTATATTGTATGTGTGTGTGTCCACCTACATCCACCACAAAACCCTCATTTTATACCATGCAGAGAGGCATCCAGTGCCAAACGCAGTGCCTTCACATTGAAAAATACCACACACTGCAAGCTAACATTGACAAACATTTGTTAACTCTATCAAAAAGCAATATTAAAAAGTCATTTTGTTGTGTAGTAGTTAACAAAGGCAGCTGCAGCAGCTACTGTCCACATGAGTAACAGCAGCAGAAGGAAAAAGATTCCTTTCAAAATCAAAAGCTTAAGCTTTCATTGATGAAACAGAAGGGTTGGTAATAAACAAATAATAATGTAAGTTGTAAAATATTGCACTGTGCTTTTACACACTGGACTGGAAGACTGGAAGAATCAACTAACAAATGCAAACAACAAGGATACACAAATATCAACCAAATACACATAGAGGTCCAACTTTTAGGTGCTTTTTAAAAACAAAAATCTGATTAAAAACACTTTGGATATGGATTTTGTTTCTGTAATTCTGCTACTATATATTTGAGTTATCATTTCTTTAACTTTGCCACAAACTGTTGTGTCTATTGTGTATTTAAACTGCTTGCAGGGTATGCTCAGAAGAAATCTATTGCTTCATTCTGGCTATTCATCCATCTGTATTCCTACTCCACCTGTCTCTCTCACCTCACTTATAATGCTAATGTGATAACATTTCAACAATCAAGCATGCAGAAAAAAGCCACTCAGTAATATACATGTCTCTCTCACAGGTAGAAATGAACAAAGATAACATTATCTGGCAGAGAAACGGATGAGCCGTCAGCGTGCTTTATGAATGGGTGAAGAAATGAGCAATGACAGCGATATATGCTCTCTGTTTATGGGTGTCTCAGAGGAAAGGGGAGAAGAAGAGAAGGGGGTGGACAAGGGGGAAAGGAGGAAAAAGGGGAGATGGGGGAAGAGAGATGATTAGAGATACGATACAAAAAGGGAAAGGCTCATGGGGTGGCGGTGGTGGGGAAGACAGGTGGCATATTGCAGGTATCCTTCCAAAACCAATTTGTATTGTATCAAGATCAGTAGGTGATAACGTATCCTCATTTCCCTTCTGCCAGATTTTTTTTTTTTTTTACTGTACACCCCACTTCCTCCTCTGCAAAGCTCTGAATAAAGAACAAAAGATGAACTGAGAGAGGAGACGCAAACAAGAAGATGGCTCTGATCTACTATCCTCTGATTCCTCTGGCAAGATTACAGCTAAGAACAGGAAAACATATCTGACTTGGAAGGCAAGAATAGATGTACCACGGGCTGGAATAAAAAAGCACTGAGCCAAAAATAAATGCTGAGGACTGTATATATAGGAGCATCTATCAAAAACAAAGTTGGGTCTACAAATGCAAGCTTCCACGCATGCTCTCTCACTAAGAATAAAAGTAGGGTAACTTACACGGAAACAAATGCACGCATACAGTACATACAGTAGTATGTCTACTGTACTGTATGCATATTGTTAAAGAAGATAAGTAAGACATCAAACTTTAATGGCAGCTGTTTGGAAATTAGGTCACTGGAGCTGCAAGTATTAATAGGATGAATCGGCTGAAAGATGAAGTGCACAAAAACATTAAAATAAAGAGTGTACAGGGCCCCTTAGCGTAAAAATAGAAAATGAGATGTGCATAAAATATAATAAAAATACAATATTTACTGTAACTATGACAGAGGGATATTATCATAACAAGCATACATGTTAACATACAACACAATATGGATGAGACGTCTAAACACAATCAAAAATCAATCAAATCTACATGCGTTTACATATACATTTAGACTCAAATATTGCACACACGCGCATGCGAGGACTCACACGAGTCCATGAATTTCCAAGTGAGCGTTCGGAGTGCACTGCCTCTGCCTAAGGGCACTTTACTTTACTCTAGTGGAAATGAGTGTGCATAAACACATTCCTCATTACAACACAGAGGGCGTCTGGAAAAAATATTCCAATGTTATGCAAGAGAGAGTGCTGAAGGCATGGCACAAGTCTTTTCCGTATGCTAATTCAACATCATTAAATATCATCAATAATGCATTTACCTGGAGTTGGTATTACAATGAATGTTATAACTGCTGTGTATAGTTGGAATGAATAATGCATATGCATGATGGGCTGCCTTTTATTAGTAAAAACATGAAGTGACACCAGGTACAGAGTAATATAAAAAGTTCTGCTTTATATATAATTTCATCAAACAATTTCACTGATTGTTCACTACTGTGACGTAAAATGACAATGTTTTCACAGCGTATCTGTAAACTTTTAAATTGCAGCGTGCAGCGATTATCAGAATTTCTAAATTTATGATTCCAAACATCGTTTTGACAAGGAGTCAATGCAAGGTTAATAGCATGTTTATAATGCCTATTGAGGTTTCAGTGTGCACCTTAGAATGATATACGATTTGCAATTTAAATTATAAGATAAAGATTACAGAATACATGAGAACCTTCAGATAGGAATATTAATCCTGAATACTCCCCATAATGCAGTGCTTCTCATTTGAAACACAGGCATGCTCACTGGTTTCTTCAAACATAATCTGGGATCACTCATGTGAGAAGTAATACTGTAGTTTTTTCTCAGATTTGACTGAGCTACGCCAACGATATAGAAGTGAGTAGCGGTTTACTGACAAAACTTGATTATTCAAACACTGTAAATTAGGTGAACTGTCCATTTACACAGAAAATAAACTGCTTTTTCATAATGTCCCAAAACCAGATGTAAAGCTTGGTCCACATTTAAGACAAATTGCACTTTATTGGATATTACTCAGGCTGCAGGTGACCATTAAACACTTCGCTAAAGATTTGTGGTTTATTCTAAAGCTGAAAAACTCTTACTTACAGAAAATGGAGGGTAAGAATGAAGACAGATTCCAAATGGACAAATCAATACTAGGGAGCTTTTCTCTTGTTCTGGAGGCTTGTTCCACAGAGGCAGGGAGTCACAGGGATCAGCCCCGTATGTTACTGTCGATCAGCGATGCCTGTATATCATAGCGCTACGCTGTGGCTGGGATGCAGTAATCCTGTTTTTATTAAAAGGGAATATAAAAGGAAACCATCTGAAACAGGTCTAAGCCCTTCTGACAGCAAAGGATTTCATTACTGCAGCTCACAGTGCGTGTGTATGTGTCAAACTACTGCGATGCAAATAATGTGCTATGGTGCTTTTAATGTGCAAAAATCATTTCATGTTCATGTGATGTTTTTTCAAACCTGTCTTCTACCAGATCAGCTACTTTAGCAATGTTCTCCATCACTTAAGGTTGAGATGCTGTTCCTAATCACTTTTGAGTACAAAATTGGAGGTTACGTCAAGCTCCTAGTACTTGGCCTTTTGTAGATAAACCCAGTGTTAAATGTTCCTGTATTTCTCAAAGTGTGCTATAATCTTTCAGGAATCACAGCACTACCCAGACGTATTCTCAAAGTGTGCAAGTGAGAATGAGACAAAGACAAACTGAAGAACTGTGAATGCGAGTGACTGTATTAACTAATGAGTGTAATTACTATTGTTATGCTGCATGTTGATGACCCTTGAGCCCTATTATGCCTCTCCTCACCTTCATTAAGAATAAAGCAAAAATCTTCTTAATTAGGGTGAGGAGAGGAAGGTCTTCCTCAATCCAGCCTCTATCGGACTGTAAGATTTTATTTGATTTTTTTTTTATACTAGAGAAAAGCTTTTTATGTAGTGTTTGTGTCATCAGGTATTGGGTTATGTATATATTGCCCCGATCGCATTTTTTACAAACTCCCGCTGGGCTTTGAAGGCAGAAAGCGCCGCGCATGCAGTAGCAGGATGTGAAAGAGACAGTCACACACAAAAAATGCCCACACGAAGACTTACACAAAGTCACGTCCCTCTGTACACATGCACTGGCACTGAGTGACAAATGCACACTGCGCACATACAAAAACAAATGTCAGCAAAGGTGCACAGGTTGTTATAAAGAAAGACCACAGGTGTGCCAGGAGATGTGAGGGTACATTGTCTGGTAGTACATCTTGTGGACTACAGTGCATGGTTTGAGAGGCCCAGGGTGGTCTTTGTGTTTCATTTGCTGCCATTCATTTCTCAGCGTTGGCCAAATGGTATTGGGGTCACTGCCTTCATAAGCCTCCATTCCCAGTTAAAAAGCGGTTGAAGGAGGAGGAAGAGAGAGGAACAAAAAGTAGAGAGAGACAAAATATAATGAGAATGCAAGAAAGACATTCAGGGAAGAGAAAAATAAAGGAACCTCCACTGTGCTGCGTGCCAGAGTTATTGTGCTCTGCCCATTGGCCAGTAGGACTGCCCACCACTTCAGCTGCTCTTGCACTGTTTACAGATCCTTGTCTTGTAAAGCCTGGGAAAAGCCACCAGCTAGGAAAAATTTCTATTTGAAGCAGATGAAAGCCTGTCTTCACAAACAACGGCACTTTGACTTCTTCAAGGAACGGGGTAGAAACGAGTGCATCCATAGCGATGAAAATGTAGCATCTGAACAAGGTGAGGTGAGTATTCAAAATGCAGTTTGAAAAGAGGGAGGATTTAAAACGGAGACTGAAATAGTGCATCTAAAAAAAGCTGTCATCACTTAGAGAGTAATGAAGCACGAAAGCCATGAGTCAACACTGTCACCAGAAAAGGGGAGCAGGTTGAGGTGCAAGTGGGTGGAGGAAGGAATGATAATTTCATCAACTCCCACTCAAGCAGAAAAAACCCTGACAGACTGAACTCTACGAGGTGGAGATGTCAGTTCATTTTGCACTGTGGTCGCATGCACCAGATTTGCAAATAAAAGAGCTCAAAAAGGTAAGGTTCTGTGATGTCAAAGGTCACATGCAAAAACATCCATCAATAAACAAAACCTTGCCACTTACCTGTCATAATAAAGGTAAAACAAGAGGCATTTTGTAGCATCAGTACCCCTCAGAGCAACTATTACATGATCAGCTCATCGCAATTATTTGAACTGCCCTGCCATCATTTTGCATAATTGCTAATATTGTTTCCATTCACCTGTATAAAAACAGCAAGATGAAACTACTAGAAATGACTATGTCCTTACGTCTACGTTTCCCATTTGGGATTTAACTGCTACTCTTTTAATGATGCCATCATGTTGCTCTGCCTCCTTCTGCTATGGGTTATTGACAGAATTAGTGCTACCGGTTCAAGGTGTCGGTGATTTCTTTGTATATTGAAGTCATTTATATCTGCCCTGTGCAACTTGTGTTTACAAATCCTAAAAGGCAAATAGAAATGTCATTTTTATTTATATGATCCAGTTTGATGTGAATAAGTGGCACTTCTTTTTTTTCTTTTTTATAAAACATTTAAACTATTGTGGCATAAAATTAACAAAGACAATTAATTTAAATTGCAATCATTCATATGACAATTATTGTCAGGTAAAATTTGATGAGCCCTAACTGCATGTGCATGACATCATCAAAATAAAACCAAAGCAGTTTAATAAGTCCGACATTTAAGAGCCAGCTGTCTCAACACAATTCAGCTATTTTTGTCGCTGCAAATGCAAAATATGTTCTGAAGAGACAGAGTCTTAGAGCGGTCATGTGACAGAGACTTACAAGTCAACATGAATCAGGAGTAAAAATGGCACATTCGATCCATTTTCCACACCTGCTTATCCTGTACAGGGTTGCAGGCTACTGAACTCTATGCAGCATGCACAGGGTAAATGTGCAAAACACTCAACTTACTTGGTATTGTAGGATAGTGAAAACCTCTTCAATTCATATGCAAAAGATAAAAACACCTGAGTTGCAAGCATTAGCAGAGAGCACGGTTTCGCTGCACAGCACAAACACTTCCTGTCCGTGATCGACAATGACTAAAGCTGCTTCTTCGTGGCCACACAGTGGGAGAAAATATGCTAATATTTGAACACAGCCGTTCAGCAAATAAATGAATCCATGCATGGATGAGTGCAGACTGACACCCTGAATATCATCACATTAGATAGCATGGACTAAGTGGCGTCCTCGTTTTTGAAAGGCCAGTTTAGGTGCATCGTTCATCATTATTACCATGACGTGTCGTCCAGCTCCATCTCAGAGTGACAGCTCTCTTTAACGTCTTTCTAAAGAGCTATTCTTCCAAGGTGGTAATGTGCACACACCCAATAAGTGCTGCTATTAAGCAGCCAGGAGCACTCTTTGTCACATCCATAAACACACTGATATTACTCCCCAAATGTTCAGAGTGCCAGAGGAGAGATAGAAGATGGCTTAGCAAACCAAACCACTTTATAGCAACTTACATTATGTTTCTATATTATAGGTACACTGCTGTTAGGCCACTGACCTTTCCTCTAAAGAAGAACGTATGTCACATCAAAAATAATTAATACTAATACATACAGGTATGTATAGATTCTATACATACAGTGGTGCGTATATTTAACTGACTTGCTTGCCCAGTACTTTTTGTGAAGCACAGTTTTATTATTGGTGCAAACACAAATCAACAGCAATTAATTGTGTCTTTGTAATTCATCCGTTTTTAAGTGGCCAGTTCAATGGGCCTACAAATCTTAAACAACCGCATAAAGCACCATATAAAATTGACATTGCAATAGTACTGTATGACATCAGAGTTATAAAATGTTTACAATGTCTGGTCTGTGGCAGTATACTGCTGGAGATGAAGGTATGCATTATTTGAGTCCTTCCTCATAATGCCACAGGATGTTTCTATGTGTTATAATCTATCCAGTCTGAAGTGCATCTGCATCTTAAAAGGGACACTCTGCCACCTTTATCCAAATCAGTTTCCAAGTCTTAAAATGTACTTCTCAGGCTGTATAGGTGTATAATGTGTTCTGTGTCACCATGCAGGGTCATTTTGGCTTGAACTCGGAGGCTATAAATCTTCACCTGCAGGTCTGCAGTACACATCGTGTCACCAGACAAGGAAGGAAGGGATACCTTTGGGTATATTATAGGAAATGTGGCATAAAGCACCACTATCCAAGAGTCAAGTTCTGCTGATACTGACAGTTCTGACATCCTTACTGGTGCAGATTAATTAAAGACTTTACCTCTAAAAAAAACAGTACAGTATAACTAAAAGTTGGGGTTTGATGTTCAACATTTCTACCAACTAAATAAAATTATTTATATTTATTTTTATCTTTTGACCATGACAGGAAAAAAAAAACTGGACAAACAATTATGTGAAAAAAAAATGTTTTAAAGGAAACCTCTCTAACCTAAGACACTAGAAGTCAATTTCCCCTGCGGTGCTTTTGGACAGTCATCACAATTAGAGGAAGGCATTCACTTTGCCTGCAGTGCACTGCTGAACAATTCACCTGATTCGTTTTCATAATGAATTATCACAGAACAAAGAAGCACTTAGCAAACAAATGGCAGTAATCCACAGGAGACAAGGTGTTAAAGTATGGCCTTAAGATATGTGAATGTGTGTAAGAGGGCTTGAAGCATATGTTTTTAATGTATTAGTGAGATGTTACTTACACACCGATGACTTCATTCACCACACCATTGACCTGTCTCTGGATCTCTATGTAAGATTTGCACGTGATCGTGGGCTTCGGCCAAGTTCGTGTTCAAGTCTGTGGGAGTAGGGTATCTGTCGACATTAGCCGCCTGCATTTTAAAGCCAGCTGTATCTAGTGTTGCACACTGTTGCAGTGGTAGAGGAGCAGAAGAGAAGCAATGAATAAAATGCGGAGTGAGCATGAGGAGTTTTGTTACCTTAGTAATGGAGTTAGCTAATGTCAACAAATGACTGGCTCCCAGCACAATGGCACAATATCCTTCAGAATATGTTACAGTGTAATGATTTTGGTTCCCTGGGTGAATTCGAATCTCAAAGCCATGTAACTGAAAACTCCCATTCAAAGTTGTATATATTGATACTGATGCTGTGGGTTTTATATTCAGCTGCTGAATCTTAAATACCATTTCTCATTGTTAGATATTTTTTTGTGCGTTTCAAAATGTCTTTGAGTATCTATTATTATTATTATTAGATGGATTTTGTCTCATATGTTTCTCTTTGTCTGTTTTAATGTGTTACATACATTTTTGTGATTGCATTTTGCTTGATTTGACCATTTTTTTATGTAAAAGTGTGCCGTCTTGGGCAGATCTCCCTCGAAAAAAAGATATTTTACTCTCAAGGGACTTTCTGGTAAAATAAAGGTTAAATAAAGTTAAAATAAACAATGCAGATATATATATATCTATATATCTATATATATAGATATATAGATATATATATAAATAAACTTCACGCACGCAAGTACACAAGCATGCATAAATCTTCCATAGTGCATGCAAAGTACTGTCGTTCATTCTTTTCATGGACATGGGATTAGAATGAGAGAAAGAAGTGGAGTATGATGGCTAGAGGGCAAAAAGGGAAGACGGGACCTCAGACGAGACCTCAGACGGGCAAGGACGGGCAAGGACGGGCAAGGACGGG
>JAPQRN010000019.1:3062586-3076115 GCA_037367275.1 Coranthus polyacanthus | reverse complement strand
GACGGGCAAGGACGGGCAAGGACGGGCAAGGACGGGGCAGGAGGTGAGCTTTCATCATGTATCTGTGGTAGCAGTATTGGCAGTTCCTGCAATGCAACTAATACCAAGGCTATGGATGCATTACACCTCAAGGAGCAAACACGGGCCCCTGGCAGCGAATATAAAACCCCCACTGAGTCTACATGCATCTACAATGAAGAAAGTAGCTGATGAGGAACAGGCAACATGGCAGTAAGATAGAGATCATTTACACCTCATCACCCTCTCGTCCTCGCTTTTTCTGTCACTCCTCCTTTTCTCTATACAGCCTCCTTCTCTACAGGCTGGGTGATAAGTCATTACGGCAGGCCACACTTGGGTAATTGGGGCAAGGAAAGGAAAGGAAACTAACCAGAGGGAGGGGAGGGGTTGGCACTGTGACCTGCATTTCTTCCGATCTCTCCAAACCCATTAGCTACAGTGAGCTTTTAACTGCCTGCTGTATTTGCTGCACTGTTTAGATTTAATTAATGCAGATATTTCATATCCTAATCACTGTTATCCAACCAGTATGGCATCCTCAGGGGGCTGGATTCTCAGTTACTACACTATGAGAACAGACAGCATACAAATGCTTGCCACTGTCATTAATGCATTACATTTCAAATGCATATTTATTTGCACAAGTCGGTTTTTCAGACATTTGCTGTTACTAGGTTTTTCTCCCAAATATAATTTGCACAATTTGTTGAGACACATTTTATGTATGACACTGTTACTAAGGGGCAGAACAACAAGGTGTAAACACTTTCACAAATGTTGGCGTATGAACTTGAAATCTGATGTGGAAAACATGAGTAAACACACTGAGCAGATAAGAGAAAAATGAAAGAAAACGGCATATGGAAATTACATCGATTAAAGAAATCAAACCAAACCAAAACAGAAAAGGCTTACACCAAAAGAAGAGGCTGAAATGCTCAGTAGCTGACAGCAGAGTCTCGTTTCTATCGCAGGGGACTCCTACATCAAAGTAAAGGTTATAAACACTCAAACTCTTCCAAATTGTTCGCAATCATCACTTCATTGTGCACTAGTGTTGCGCGTGAGTGCATCTACAAGTGTGGACCAGGACATATGAAAACTACACGAATAAGACGCACACGGAAAACTAAATGCAAAAGTCTGATCACAACTGAGTGACAGAGAAAACAATCCATGCAACGACAAGAGCAGATCAGCCCTCAGCATGTGACCACTCGAGAGTCATTTTCACACGCACCTACTGTAAGAGTAGTAGCACCAAACGCTGCCATGCATGAAGGCTCGCTCACTGCTTTAGCCCCCAGCTTCTAAGGATTGGAGATGCTGTCATTTCTAAATCGCCTGAGGAATCCTTGCGTCAAGAGCAAAAAAAAAAAAAAAAAAGAAAAGAAAGAAAAACCAAAAAAAAAAAAAAAAACACAAAAAGGGAAGCAGACTAGATGGAGTGTATCAGTGTATCTTCATCTACTTATGATGTTTTGATTATAAGACGGGTTCGCGGTACATTATCCCCTAATCTACCCCATTTCTCTCCATATTGTGCTTCTTTCTACTGCACAATGGTCCATGATGTGACTGAAGTTAAGTGAAAACTGATCTAAAATTTGAGACTGCACTTTGAACATCAGATATCATCAGCACAGAACGGCCCTGAGGGGTAGATGAAAAATGTGCCACTCATACAGGGTTTTCCCTACGATTATAAGGCTTAGACGCAGCAACTCAAACCAGTGTGTGCACCGCAAACCAAATGAGTGTAAAGTAAATGTGGAGAGCATCAGAACTCACCACGACTTTCCCAGATCTAAAGGTTGTAGCCGGCCCAGTGGACTTCTTTAGCCATTTTTTTTTTAAAGCTCTTCCTTTTCCAGATTTTTCAGATTATCTGCTCTAGCTCTAAACTTGTATTTCTTTGTGTTTTTTAAAATATATCAAAGTCTTTGAGCTTAAGTAGATTAACATGTCCAATATCATTATATGTACTAAGCACAGAGAAATCTAATTGATATCGATCTTCTCATTTGACTTCAGGTCGGGGGGGCAAAAAGCTCCCACAAAATGCCCATTTGATTGTTCCATATCCTGAGATTTCAAGATTTGATTTACTTTTACCGTAACCAATTGCTTTCTAATTGTTTTACTAACTCATCACTAATGTAGTTACAAATGTATTTTATTTAGGGGGGCGGGAAATATATTGAATCCATCAAGTTTCTGTTTTTGAACAATGTGAATAGATGCTGCTTCCTCTGGAGACCTTCCTTAAAACAGAAATGAAAAATGAAATGAAACTGTTTCTCTCCTCTGATGTTTACATCTGGTAAAAAAAGTGCATTATGTCAGAAATTAAGTCAGTGTAAGAATAACAAGAACAAAATGCCCCGAGTCTCTTGAGCCACTTTCCACCTTCACGAGCCACACATCACATTTTCTCTACCAAATTTTGGGCGGGGGAGTTTTTTCTCACGTCTAATTCATGCAGATTTATTGCACATGCATGCATGCAGACTCACTCTCACACACATTCGAACAGACTCCTAAGGGAATAAAAATGCTTACAAAACATAATCTCTTCCTCTTCTCCACCCCATCCCACCCCAACACACACACATATGCACAGTACATGCATATCATCCCATCTTAATCTAATCCATTAGTCATATTAAGCAGATGCAGTACTTTATATGTACCAGACATCTCTATCTTTCTGCTGCAGATGGTAAGATCTCCAACCAGAACTAAAGCCCAAATATATATTATTACAGTATTACACATTATTTATCATGATGATTCTACTTAACTGTATATGGTATGAAGATCACCATAACATCTTATTACAAATCCTCCCACTATACAGCTCTGTATCATTATGTGTCTGCGAGTGTCGAAGTGCGTTTCTGTGAGTTTCAGCAGCCAGCTGAGTGGCTGTGGTGGGCATTAGGCCTGAGACAGCTGGTGTAATGACATTTTCTCAGCAAGCAAGAGAACAGCATGTTATTTTCTTCCACGGCTGGTGAGCCCACAGATTTAGAAAGACATTCCCATTCAAATCAATAGTCTCAACAGAGGTCATTTGGCCTGCACAATCAAAATGAGATGGAGGGAAAGGGGGGGATTATTGGTCTTATAAAACAGAGCATCAGAAATGTGTTTGAGACTTATGTTTAATGTGTTACTGAGGAAAAGTATCATTTCACCAGCGCTGCGCCAACGGGCACTTCAGCTTTGACCGTATACTTGCCAGAAATATTTTAAGGGTCATTTCCTCAGCACTCGGCAAGTTTATGTTCTACAACACTGACCTCAAATGTACCCTACAGCAGATGCAAACTCCACCAGGGAGGGCTGTTTCTACTGAATTTTAGTGACATCGTGGAGATACATGCAGATCCCGTGGTGCCTTTCCATGGATAAACACCTTGAGATTCAGCATCCCACTGTCCGTACCACAGCATGATCATATGTGTGTTTGGCTTAGCCTAGGTTTCATTTTACACTTGCAGAGACATTTAATTCAGTCCAGTCTGATGCAAGCTCAAGAAACATATTCAAATATTCAAGGCTAATATAAAAACCAATGAGGATGAAATAGGTAGCCAGGTGACTGCTTTCTGTCTCTCACTATCTATCTCTGTGTATGGATGGATTGCGTACCAGGCTCGGGCAAGCAATCAAATAAAACACCATCAGGCTTCATTTAAAGCAATGCATCATATCAACACCATTCAGTGGATCAGTGAGCTAGACGCATATATTTATGATACATATCTTGAATTTGAGTCCTGCTGTGACCTTTGCATTACAACCATTATACGTATGTGCATATACGTGGCGGTAAAGGAATAGCTCAGCAGTCATTTCTATGATAATCACATCATCAGAGATTTCTATAGGAGTAATATCACAGGTGTTAGCTGACACAGAAGCTCTGCTGTGGCTGGAAAGTTGTTTATTTTGTTTGACTGTCATCCAAACAAGATGATGAATACACAGCATCTACGTCTTCTTATAAAAACTGCCCCAACAATGGTCAGTACTTTAACCTACATTAACATTAATAAAATTAATTAATTAATAATTTGGTATTTGCATTTTGTCAACACTGAGGACAGAGTGATCTGAACACGTCACACACATGACAAATAAACAGGTGCACTGTCTCGCTCTTTCCCTTTCTGTTACTCCAATGGTGTACGAAAACTACTGGTTCAACTCTTCAGTATCCTTGAAGATTAGATTTATTCCCAAAATAAATCATATTGATGCAATTATTGAGGGGAAGCTCAAATGTGTAAAGTAGGGTTGCAGTAGCAGCTCGTCAACAGCAACCTGGTGGGTGGACACATACACGAGAACAACAGGTAGGCAGTGTGTCCCAGACATTACCAGACAAAACAAACCCGGGGCTCGGTGCTGATTGATTCATACAGTGTGAGCATAGCAGTCATAGATTCGGGCTGCAATGAGGCCTTTTGCGGTAGCAGTTTTTTTCTTTACATTCTAGCCTTTTTCTGCTGTAATAAGACTGTGGAATTGACTGTATTTACTTTGTAATAATCTACTCGTAGGGAGCATTACTGCACATGTCCAAACAAACCGCTCCAGTGGTTTAATAACCACATCTGTGCTAAAATGAGGCGGAATTGAACACCTACAAAGAGATAGTCTAACAATGTCAGTATACTCCTTGACAGACAAGCCAAGTGTCATTTTAATTCACGTGCAGGACAGGGGACTTAGTATAACATAAGGAAAATGCTAAACAATAAAATAAAAATTCACAGTAAAATGAAACTTCTTTAGATACACAAACAGCAAAAGAAGAGAGAAAAATATTCATATTTCTATTGTGCTGCCTGTGCTTTGATTTGGTGCTCTGGGTAGACATCACAAAAGTTTCATGTCAAATAACTTTCAAAATAATGAAAGCAAATTAAAGTCTAGACTCTGCTTCTGTTACTCATTGGAGTTTTCTCAAGTTCTCTTTTATGCATCTTTCTAAAAAGCTGAAAGAAGTAACTTATGCCAAATTTAAATGGACATGGAGCTTTTTTTACTTACGTATTTGGCAAATAACTGGCACCATTAATGCACCGACTAAAATACCTTTTTAGAAGTTTCACACATTGGTGAAACATGCACCAACAACAATGACTGATCCGGGCTCCAGCATTTTCTTTAGGTTCTAGCTGCGTGTTTTTAAGAAGTTACTTTCTAAACCAAAATGCATTTTAACTTTCTCACCTCAACAAACTTTTTTTTGGGGGGGGGGGTGAGACTTCTATGTTCTGAAATCAATTCTTTTTCATTTAGTTTTTCTTTTCGCTGCAGACATCTAAAGTACTTCAAGACTTCAAGGCTGAGTCATACCAGCCTTGACCCTAGAAAGAGGAAGGAAGTGGAAAATAAAGAGCTTAAGAATGAGACACTTCACTTCTTCTTCCTTTTCTCCCTCTCGTCCGCTCTCTCTCTCTCAAAAAGTCGTAGACGCAAGGATGCTGATGTTTTTACTCAACACACAAAAGCTTTCTGTCTCTCTGTCTCTGTTAGACATAAAATTACAAGACACTGACTCTCTCCTACCCTCTTACTTTCTCCTTAGGGACAGCTCCACCAACATGTCCCTGTAGCATAATTAGTAGCCACTGAGGATACACAAAGGCCTGGCTTGCCTCCACTAGAGGATCAGGATGTGTGTATCACCACCTGTGCCTAATAGTTTGTGTCTGTCTGCTTTCTTTACCCAGTTTCTCCAGCTGACATTTTAGCAGTTTCTGCCTTTCCCTTCAAGAGGGAGAAATCCTCGCTTAATCACAATTCACATTTTTCTCCAGCAATCTAAAGAAATAGGACTGCTGTTGAGCTAAAACACAAAGGACATGTGAAGTAAAAAGTCAATTAGCCAGTTGGTTCCAGTGGGAAGTAATTGCTTTTGCTTTTCACTATGTAAGTCACCTTCAAAAGTAAAGTCAATACACGAACGCAAAAAGGATTTTAACAGCTTATTCCATAGTGAGAAATATTTGATTAAGCTGTTGATGAACAATTATAATATGTCCATTTTAATGCAACTTTACATACTTCTCTCAAACAAGAGTACTGTTGTGCATCAGTATGACTTTTTAAGCAACTGATTATAAATTTGGGGTGAATCTCAAGGCCCAAAGGCCTTCGACCATTCATCAAGAAACAGAATAATTGGGTTTTGGTCGGGCAGAGGACAAGTATGAGCCAACTAGAGGAGGCCTGGGTGTTTAGCCATGCAGGAGAGGTAGGGGAGTTCACACGCTGACCTTGAGTAATCACCTCCTTGCAGGAGCAGGAGGAGCGCAGGCTGGTTTTGAAGGAGTCAGCACTGCAGACCATGCAGGTGTGAGACTTTAACAATCTAGGAATAACATTTGTTTTAGCTGCTTATTGGTAAAAAACTTGTTTTATCTTTTAAACGGTTTTAATTTTAGCAGAACTCAGCACTGTATGTTCTTGACTGATCACACTCTCCGTTGGGGGAGGCCTGTTTTAGAGGAGTCAGCAGTACAAACCATTGGCAAGTAAACAGAGACTAACAGCCAGTCTGAGGTATATTTCACTACACTGCAAATTATGACTGGATGAGTTCAACACAGGAATGACGTGAGGATTTGGCCATATTTGTCAAGCTTGAGAGAGAAGACAGAATGTTTTGTTTGGGACTGAGCTGTCAAAGTCATTTTTTAATGAAATATTTTGACCACTGCAATTTTGTTTTAATGTCTTGCAAACTAATGAGGGCTATATATAATAAAAACCCTCTATACAAAATAAAAGAAGCAATCACTTAATCTTCATAATGGTGGTTAGATACATTACAAGAGACTCACACATAAATCAAAGACTAAAGCCAGAAAAATCACACCAATAAGGGACAAAACTATTATTTATTGATCAGTCTATCTCATGCAACGCACAAGATTTGGCATCTAAAACACACTCTCATAGAAATAGATATCTCATTAACACACACCAATACTTCAGCCTCAAAATCTGTCATCATTACACAACAGCAACCTGGGATTGCAGACTGGAATTACCCAGCACCCATGTATAACCTTTCTACTGAGCTCTGGAGAGGTATCTGTAATTGAAGGCATTATAAATCAACAAATATTGTACAGCAATTGAGTGGGTGAAGAGAAGGATGTAAAGCAGTAAAAAGAGAAACTGATGAAGATGGCAGCCACCCTGGGGTTAAAGGATAAAAAGTTGCTGAGTGGTGTGTCAGACGTTATAATAGAGGTCAGAATGTATTAACTGGATGAGCGGATCATCAAAAGGTGTGGGGCAAGGAAGAAATCTGAGTGCATTGGAAGTGCAAAGAGCACTGAACCAGCCAAAATGATTCTTTTACTATTCTCACAGAAGTCTGACACTGAATTCCAAAGCAAAGAATAAAATGGGATTTGTATGAAAAGAGGGAGTCCTCCAAGAAATACTGCTTTCATCAGACAGCTTCTCATGATGATTATCATCACGACGTTTTTGTCAACGTCATCAGCAGCTAGATCGAATCTTCTCCCCCCCTGTCATTTACAGACCAGGTCTGTCTCTTTAATCAACAGTTGCCTGGATGTTTGAGTATTACTGAACCCAAATCCTGCGCTGAGTAACTGACTGACTGACTGACTGACACCCCAGGATTAGCGATTGAGAGAGAAAGACAGGAAGAGAGAGAGTAAGACACCCCACGTAGACCATCTGACACCCCATGATTAGTGTGTGTGCACGTCCTAATCTCCACAGACTGATACCCAATGATTAGACACGGGGTGGGGGAGTGGGTGGGTTGTGTGTCTGTGTTGTCGTATAGTGTATGTGCTAGGGATGGGGCAGTGGGGTGAAGATTAACAATCATCATTAACACAACACATGTCCATTAATCCTAGTCATAAAGCCTGCTATTATTACACTGAAAAGTTCAGCGGCTTGTCAGTGCCTGAGCTACACGGCACTTGTACTAGTCTGCAGGAAATGCGCAATATTATGCACATAAATTTGCACAGACAGATTGATGCACATTTGACACAGGTCCAATATGAAATGATTCACACAGCCTTATGAGTCTTATTCAATCCACTGTCATTACAGGGCTCCACATGATTTAAGTAAGAGACCTTTCACATTGCACTGAAGTTATCTGATAACTTTATTAAATATGTAAAGCATTCACGAGACCGTGTTCTATAATGTGCATGAATTTCAATTGTGTTTCTGTTTTATATTCATTTTCCTTAAAGCACACTTCTCCCTTAACTTATCAAAGCTAGGATAACATTGACTAACACACTTTATCTTTCGAATCCAGCAAACGTCGTGTAAAAATCAAGCTGTGTGGCTAAGTGGGCCAAATGTTTGATTTAAAGCACAGTCCTCCAACTTCAGTGGGTTGATTACATAACTCAATATCCTGATATAACTCGATGGAGACAAGACTCAACTTATCTCTATGAAAAACTATCTGCACATATGGCTGTAAATTCATGCTGGCTGTATTTGAAATAAACAAATATCCACATTCCAGCAGTGTATACTGGCAGCTAAATAATCCATTTGTCCATACATCTGTCAAACATGCAGCTCTTACATCTTCTCTTGTCCTTTCCTCTCTTCTCTCATATTCCCAATGTCACCTACTTGCATAAATCATTACTTTTCTCTTTCGTTCACTCATTTTCTCCAGGCTTCCGTACCCATTATCCACCCATTTCCTAGTCTAGAGTCCCGCATGTTGAGCACTTGCCGATTCACAGAATATCGACTCAGTTCCCAATCCATCTCTGTGTTTTAATTGGTTCAGCAAAATCTAACATTTCTGATGATTCCTAATGGTAAACTTTTATTAAAAATCCCTGACTTTCTGTGCACTCACTACATCTCAAGCAACCTAGAAATGGATCTGTGCCACAGGCTAAAAGATGCTACAGGCTACCCACTACTCCCACAAGACAGTTACGAATCCACAGTATCAGAGTACTTGTTAGTACAGAGCGTATGTTTTAGCGATACAATGTACAGTATATAGTTTGTTTTTTTTGTAATTGTATCATAATTCACCTCAACAAGGTCAGTATTTGAATCAGAACATGCTTTAGCAAATACCCTAAGTAATGATCTTTTCTTTAGATTTAATATGAGACAGTTATGAGCAATTTAGTACTGCCCAGAGCATCTCCAGGATGCAGAAGAATGGCTTCAGGACATTTTCAGTACCATCCTGTTGAATTTCTGTTAGCTATTTCAACACAGTGGGAAAAATTGAGTTTTTCCAGACTTATCTTAAGTAATGCCTTGTTAGCGATATGAGCCACACGATGACCTTACACACCTATTTCTCTCGAGACCCAAGTTTCTCATTGAGTTTTATGGCAAACAATGTGTCGAATTCCAATAGGCTGTGGCCGGTGTTGAATTAGCATGGAGAGAAGGGCAGCCTTCATTAGGGGCCCTGTGGTTTGTCTGGGCTGATAAGGGCCCAGCCGGGGAGAAGACGAGCGACACATCGATCCTACACAATGAGCACTGTGTGACACGCTGGAGCCCCAATGTAGATTAAGACTTAATGAAAACCAAATCAGACGAGGAAGGGGGAAGACAGAGGGTGACAGAGACAGAGAGAGACACTGCAATAGAGATAACAAGAGAAGGGCATGATGGGGAGGGCAGTCATAGAGGGAGTCCCATCTGAAGGAGAGACAAAGTTAGATGGGATGAGCAGAAGTCAAAGAAATAGTTAGTCGGTACGAATATAGCTAAGAGGACACAGTATCCTTCAGGAAAGTGCAAAGTGGAGTGGGGGGGATCTTTAAAGAGCCTTAGGGCCCATGTCCATATAGTGATTTTTCAATTGTTCCCAATGAGAAGAGAGAGTCTGTAGAATGAAAAATACATCTAAAGGGATGCAAACCCTGCACCAGACAAAAGACCATTTGTTATCAATGTTACAGACACAAAACCACACTTTTCCATTTTTTTTTTAACAGACTTGCCTGATAATCAAACTGTATGAGCTGTATGAGAGGAGAGCGTAGACTAGAGACTCACAGGGAGGGAACAAAACCGAGTCAGTGGCTCGAACTGCTGGAAATTCAGGGTCAACGAATAATGCTGAACAGCAGAAAGTTTAACAAGAAACACAGATTCAATGACATTTGTCCACAATTTCTGCATCATAATCTGTTCAAGCAGTCCTCTCAATTACTAGCAGTTAGGGCCAACAATGTGTCTTGTGAGGTCAATGACTTTTGTCCTTCGGTGTCCCAAATTTAATCATAATCCTTGAGTCCAAGTAAATGTTTGTGCCAAATTTCACACTGTCAAACAGTGTAAACATAATGGGGACCGATGGAATGATGGACACACATTGAGATGCACCATGGACGCATTTTAAAATGATTAAAATCAGCATTCATCAGCACTGTGCCCTGCATGTTTTTTCAGCGCACCCTTCTTTTGTTGTGCAGCCAATTTTCAGGCAACCAATCACATGGCGCGGTATTAGACAGGAAGGAAACAGAGGAGAAGCTTGTTCTGGTTGTATCAGTCTATCTGGAGCTTAGAAACGATCACAACGTAGACAGAAAAGCCCGTTTGTAGGAGCAGATTGGCCAGACACTGCATGTTGCTGGTGAGTGTGGTGTTTTTATCAGTCTACATATTGTAAACTACTGTGTCATACAACGGCAGGATGAGAAGTGATATGTCGTCATAGAAACAAACCCTACATGAAGGGTTTTTTTCTCTCACAGCAGAAGTGCTTCATCCAGGCGCTTCCTAACACCCTGTCAGCACTTTCCTGACAGAAAACAAAACAAATGTAGATGGAGAGTATAACATACATCACTATATTTCCTTAGTGTTCAATCACCTGAAAATAAGAATCGTGCTTTCGCTGCACTGAGTCCGCCATGTTTTTACCGTAGATTAGAATGGACTGGAATCATCCTCTTCTCTCTCTCTTTTCCATTTTCTGGTGGATGGCATCCAGCATTTTTGCATTTTCAGCGGCCACCGTAGAGGAAGGTGAGGCGAGGGGTACCCTGTTGTTTGGAATCTGCAACCTCACCGCTAGATGCCACTAGATAGAACACACTTTAAAGAGGTTCAAAGGGCACTGTTGCCCGGAACTACAAAATACTTCTGCTTCACTATTACTATTCTCCTAAACATGAAAACAATTTAAGTTTCACACCACATACCTATCATCACACCAAAGGCGCATTACAGTTGCATAATCCGACAGTTAATCCCGATCATGATCACGTTCATATTCTGCTGAGAATGATGGACATTGTCGCTATTTAATGACCTACAGGTCCTAGATTGTGCCCACATGGTGAACCAATAGCCTGATGTCCTGCCAAGGTGGAATATAACAAGCTGAGAGATGTAGGAGAGGAAGACAGATAGGTGGTGATGGCTGGTGGGTGAGCGTGAAAAGCAAGAATGTGAGCGTGTGCAGAAAAAGGGTGACTCAGTGGCGGGCCTGACACCCTTGTTAACATACAGAGACAGGTGTGTGCGTGCGTCAATGTGTGTGTGTGTGTGTGTGTGTGTTTTCTTTTTTCCCTGCATTCATCCATGACTTTTAAATTCATCATATATGCGTAAACCTGAGCATGTGCTGTTTTATTGCCAATGCATGCACAAATAACACATGCAGATTGTGCTTCACTGAATTTGTATATTCATCTTATAACCTTTGCATTCACTGGACAATGTAATGTTTTGCTCACAAGAGGAGAAGTGAAGGTGTATACAGAGTTATCATTATTCAGCCAATAGCCAGAGTTTAGGTATCAGAATAACAGCACATATCTCTCAGAGTCAGTGCATCTGTATATTTTTCTTTATTATCATCATCATCATTCAATAAAACGAGGATGACGGGAGCTGATGGGGATCTCTTCCTGTTAAATGAGGCAGCAACCACAAAGGGAAAACGAGCAAAAGACACACACGTGAAATCGAATAGTCTAAGTTTGATTAGCAAGACAAATCTTCGAAAGGCTCCTAAAATCATGTTCAATCTGAGACAAGAGCAAACATGTTAGAGCCAAACAAAGCACAAATAAACCTTTCAGAACATAATAAATAATAGAAAAATGGAAAAACATGCATGTGGCTGCACATGCTTATATCTGTGTGTGGATAAAATCTGCGAGTGTATGCTCATGTCGTGTCCATTCTTATATTCGCGTGGAACAAAATTCTGCGTAAATGTGCAAAATGGTGTGTTTCAGTGCACAGAATATACAGTATGGGTTTGATGACAGTTGCTATGCGCCGTTTTAATGCAGACAAAGCTGGAGTCTCAGCTGCGTGCTCTGCCCTTGCATTGGGGATAATCAACCATTTCCCCTACCTCAGCATGACACTGTGTGTACTGCATGTGCACAGGTCCTTGTGTGTGTCTGGCGCTCCATCATGTGACAGATGGGCTCCCATAGTAGCACTTCGCATGGGGGGGAAGAAAGTCACTTTTGGATGCGATAACCTTCACACCTCCCAAGAATTTTTTGGATGGGAGAGAATACTGTTGAACTGGACGGACTCAAGATCTGTGCAAGTGCACTGGCAGAATGTGCCTGGGTGTTAGAACGCCAAACCGAGCCAAATGAGGCCAAAGCGGGCCAAAAATCAAGACTTGCACCAAAAGCCTATGCGGAAATTAGCTTCTAATATTATGTAAATTGCTTACGTAAATATCACTTCCAATGTAACTGCCAGATCTATAATGCGCTGAATTAATGGCGAATATAAATGATAAATTGAATTGTAAATTGTGAAGTGAAGGCAAGGGAAACAGATGGCACCCACAGAAGGTAAAGATGAGGCAAATGGACACTCTTATCTCTGCTGTTTCTACTAGCACTTTGGCTACCAGGCAGTTGTCTTTGTTAGACAGACAGAGGACAGACAAAAGAGAAGTCAAAACGAGGCGAGCCATTTTCATCACGCTTCAAAGAAACAGGAAAGGACTGCCTAAAATTCTGCTCCAGCTCTGCATTTTCTTATATTTAGCTAAAGTTCCTTTAAGATGCAATCTGTTAACATTTGCATGTTCAAAAATGACAGCATAATACACTGCTTTGGTACAACATATAATTAACATTTCTTGAAAGCAGAGTGTAGAGTGTGTCTGTGTGCAGTGTTATTGTACTCTACTATACAATTGGATGTAATTATATTGCATATAATTAACAAAATTACAGACTGTAGCATGGAATAAGATTTTTAGTGCGCCTTTACACAAAATATAAGCAGTCCCGATAGATTTTTAAACCACAAGATTTTTTAATGTATGAATTAATTATGCAGCTTATTGCTTATTGTAAATCGGTCATTTGTAATTTTCTTCTCAACTATAAACTTTTTAAGGCACCTGCTGATTATTTTTTTTTATCTTGGTGGCATTCAGATCAGATATTAGTCACCCACCTACCTATCACGGTAGAAATTGTGCACTGCTT
>JAPQRN010000019.1:3042432-3054157 GCA_037367275.1 Coranthus polyacanthus | reverse complement strand
CTTTGATTGCTACTCACCTTCTCTCACCTCTCTTTCAAAGTTAAGGGGATCAATATTTTTACCCAAAGTAAAGGGACATTGTCTTTGCCCGCCAAAGAGCCTTTCAGGAGGTAGAGGTGATCTACTCAAAAAGTCATTTGTGTACTGTATCTACCTTGAATATGACGGCCACATAATTCAGTACTAGCCTACAAAAGAAAGACAAGGTTAGTGCTGAGGTATTTCCTATTAAATCACATTCCCTTAGTCTTCCCTAAGTGTACCATGTAAAGGTGTAAATCAAAAGGAAGTGCGGCCAGATTGTGCCAGAGTTTAATTAGGCTGTCTGCTCATTTATGAAAGCATCACCACACGCAGAAAACTGGAATGGATCGATGTTGTCTGGGCCAAAACGGGTGGATTAAAGCCAATAAAGGCAGGAAAATATCGGAGAAAAAAAAAAACACTGTGCGCCTGTTATACTTAACTACAGATTTCTGTCACACAACTGGGTCACTGGGTCTTCTTCATGCAAAGTGGATGAGCCCATGTGTGCATGGTGTAGAGGGTTTATTTCACAATGAATAAGACATTTCTAGTTTAGAGATAAATGCAAAGTCCTGTGAGCTCAGTTTTAACATATGACTGCACATCTACATTTTTAATACTGATATTTCATATATAACCTTTGAAATGTGTCACTAAATTTGTTACATTAAGACGTTTCTTTAAACCAAACTGAAATCAAGGTGTCCTGACAGTGTTGACGGTCTCATCTTACATGCCATTTTAACCTGTCACAGATTATTGGTTACCGGGTTGGTAACTTTGAAAGGTACTTTAGTTTTAGCTTGGATTATATGTTTTGGATGTTTAATTTTGTGGATCAAATGTGGGGTTTTTTGAAAAATACAGCTGTGGGATAAAGTGGTGGTAGCACCTGGGCACAGCAGGCATTGAAAAGTGGGCATTCATGGGCAACAAGGCATGAAAACCTGCAGATGAGCCATGGCAGACAGCGACTCACACCGTCACTCGCCTTTCCAGTTAGCATCGAAACATGCATAGCTCACTGTTCTGGTTGAATTTACAGTGCAAAGTGAAGGCTTCCTTTATGAATGGCCAATCAAGGGTCACTATTCAGTCATCATATCATATTGATCAGGTAACTTTTGTGTCCTTATGTTAGGATAAAAGACCTACCAATATAATGTATAATGTATAATGAACTATAATTACCTAAATGCACTTCCAAAATGTGGCCAGTTCTACAAAACTTAAGTATGCTATACATAATTTATTTGGAGAGGGGGAAAAAAAATGAGAAAAAGGGTGGAGAAAATGTAAAATGGAATACAGAGAACAAAATAATCCAAGGAGAGGAGGTCATTACGAAGCGCAGTAAAGTCAACTAAAAAATCCTTTTAAAATGTAAAAAAGATCCAGCGCTTAAAATGAAAGTTCATACATCAGAAGACACTGAAACACACAGGTCAGGCATGAATCAATATTTCTCATAAGAGTGCAGCATTAGCGAGCCACGGCAACGCAGCCGAGATCAAGCATCAAAGAGTAGAGAAACTCTGTGGAAGCAAACAAAAGGAAAACCACTTTCATACACAGCCAGTTATTTTGTTATGAGCATGTCAAAGAAAAGGTCACAGTATTCATTCTTCTACCTGCTACATGAGCCAAGATGCTGATGCTAAAGTGCATGCATGCAAGTGCACTTCTGAGAGCGAGCAGGGGAAAGTGAGAGAGCACGTGACAGAAAGCAAACGAGACAGCACCTACATGCTTTGCATATGTGTATATCTAGTCACGCTGGCATAGTTATTTGCAAGCAACTGTATGTTGGGTGACGGACAGTGGCCTCTAATGTTCTTCCCAGGGTAAAATGTTTATGCAGATCATCCTGCTGCTTCATTTGATCATACTATACCTTCGAGACCTGTGCAGTGCTCACAAACATCATCAATATCAACCAGTCAAACTTAAATATTCAAGACACACTATGTCTTAACACATTTTATGCAAATGCTAACAATTTAAAGCAAAATGTAAGCAGGAAGAAACATTTTTGCCATGGATATTGAACCAAACTGAATAAAGCAGATGTGATATGCAAGGTCACAGCACTATTCATTATGCTCTCTCACACACAAAACCAATTGTCAATGCATCTTTTTTTTTTTTTTTTGAGTGTGTGATTCTCTGTGTGTGTGAGAGAGAGGGGCCCTCTTAGGCTCTATTGAGAAAGTGTCACCCTGCTTCCAAACATTCAACCGCTGCTCCCAATGACACATAATAGGATGTGGGGGTGGAAGGTGGAGGGTGGAGGGTGCAGAGGAGCACAGGGCAGACCAGACAGAGGGAGGAGAGTCATCATTGGTTAAACGGAGAACAGACAGAGACCTTGAAGGTGGTGAAATTAGGGGAGGTCCCAGAAGAAAGAGGATCTGATGCAAATCGTCCTGCCCTCACGACGTAACCATTTTTAAAGTAAATTCTCTACATTTGGCTGCTTCACTCAAAGCTTGCATCTTCAATAGCACACTGAAAGGTTTGCAAAGCAGCCAAACACCCCAAAAAGCTGAAGTGCAGTTTACACATCAATACCTCCCAAAAGACTCCTGATGCTGCTCCAGTAACTACACAACCACATCAGCCACCCCCCCCCCACATCCACAATAATCCTCAAATCAAAACATCAAGTGGAAGGGACTTTGTTACGAGGATAATTTTATTTTCAGCAGTGGAAATTGCAATCCTTATCGCTGATTCCCTCACTGTTTTTTTACCCCACAGTCCTCTCATGTCGATACAGCGTAGGTAAAAGTCTTATGTGTCTATCCCAAAAATACAGGCTGTGTGAGTGTGTGCTCACCAGCCTTTTTTTTTTTTGATAACCAGAATTACTGAAAAGTAGCTATATCATCAAAGAGTCCCCACCACCACCACCTCCTCCACCCTCCTGTAACAAATGACAAGAAAATCCCCTCGAGTTAAAAGACCCGTTCACAGGCTTAGAAGCAGGAAAGGCTTGTGTATGAAGGAGATACGTTGTTTGTATGTAATCTATGTAAACAGCTTCACTGAGAAGCCAGATGTCTGAGAGAGGCAGAGAGAGAAATAAAGTAAGAAAAGCACCAGCTGGGGCAGAAACAAGAAAACAAGAAAAATATGTTATCTATATTAAATAGATCAATTACTCTATTAATTCATGATTGCAGAACATGAGTTCATGTTTTGCATTTTTAAGTGATCACTGGCCACTGTCAGTCATAACGAAGTGTCTCTTGTCACAATTTCTCTCTCTAATTGTACTTGTTTACTCATGCATATTACATCACTTTTTTGTGAGAAATGAACTAACTATTTGGCCTATAAAATGTTACATTTTAAGTGCACACTGCATGCTCCCATTGCATGCATTTCACATTTCTAAAGTCAAGAAATCTGAAGGAAAAGAAGTACATGCTTACATATGAAAATGAAGTTTAGAAGCAGAGAGGATTTTGTGCCAAAGCGCTTCACAAGAAATGTAATATATACATATATATATATAAAAATATACATTATGTGCATGACTGATGTTGTGGAAAATAGACAAGGTTTAAAAGCAAGTTTAAAAGCATGTTGAACACAACTTTGAAAACATATTAAAGGCCAGGGAGTAAAAGTAGGTTTTGAGGAGCCTCGTAAAGACATCGACAGACTGAGCCTGTCTACTTTTTGTGTTTGCGCAAGCAGTAGTGACTGACAAAACAAATTTAAATACAAGGCCTTCATAAACTGTCACAATTAACAGTAACGGATGAGAAGGAAATCAAGCTTGAACTGCTGTTTAATTCTGTCGAGGAAAGCAATGACTTCTCACAGAGAACAAAGACTTTTTTTCCTGACACTAAGACAACAAGTGCTCAATTATTCTTTTACTACCAAAATATTTTGGCATTACTTTTATATAGCAGGAGGAAGCAATATCGCGCCGTCTGTCTTTCCGTACAGTCCATGGCACAAACACACGTACAAACAACAAATCCGCCGCAACTCTTCTCCTACTTTTACCAAACTCATTTTGTCTGTCATACTTGGTGTGAAGACGCAAAGTAATTATGTGATGTAGTCAAAATAAGTGCAGAAAGAATGCAACATAAAAAGGAGTGAGATGAATGAAGACACTATCATCACGAAAGTCGAACTCTTTCCTCCATTTTGTAACTTCCATGTAAAACTTCTCATGAAAACTTCTGACACGCAGCACTCAAGGGTCCTATCTCGTTGTCAACCCAGCAGACTGGCATTAGCCGCAATGTTTTATTCATCAGCATTCTTAGTTGTCGTTTCATATGCCGCTTCCTGACTGTGTATACCAGGGCGACAGGGTGCAAGGTGAAAAACAGGATTACAGCAAATGTAAATAATAAAATGGAGGCACATGAAGATATTCGCTTAATCTGAGCTGGGGATTAATGCCATGATACCCTGTCAGACACGGCTGGGTTGGGGAAGGAGGATAACAACAGCACAACAACTCAGGCACAAACACAAGCACGACACATAACTAAACATACACACCCACAGGAGAAAGAGGATTGCAGTGTTATCAGAGTTTGACTTTGAACAATGAGTGACTTTGCAGTCGAACAACACCAGTTAATCTGTATAAAATGGCCAGGCTAATTCTGACAGAAAAGACAGAAGAAGAGTGGAGGCACTGTACACAGGGAAGCAGGAAGATAAAAAGAGCAAGAGAGGGGGAAAAAAAGAGAATTAACAAAATAAAGAACATACAAAGTTCTTCTTACTAACTTCCTTGTTCATAATTTGCTTCCCTTTGAATAATACATTTACACAAGAACTGTAAGTTCAATCAGATGCGTCCACTATTCATATATTCGCATCATAATCTGTTCATGCAGTTCTCTAGCAGTTATGGTCAAAACGACCTTGACCTTTGACCATCAAAATCTAATCAGCTCATCTCTGAATTCAAGAGAATGTTGTTTGGCAACTTACAAAACAATCCTTGGAGGCCTTCCTGAGATATCACGTTGATGAGAATGGACAAACATGAGGTGACATCAGCCTTGACCTTTGACCTTTGGAATCCAAAATCCTTGTGTCCTAGTGAACATTTGTGTCAAATTGTGCGACATTCTGTCAAACCGCTCCTGAGATATTGTGTTTTAAATGCAATGGGGACCGAGCGCCTGTCAGACAGGTCACGTTTGTGCGATGAAGACATTTTCCAAGTTTTTTTAAGTTATACTAGTATTCTCAACGTGACCGTTTACCCTTATGCTTATCGATGTTTTTTACAACTTAATGTTAGCTGTCAAAAACAATTTGAGCAGAAGAAAGACACACAGCCAACAGCTACTACACAGATTTTTTTTTACACACATAAAACAATTTAAGCATCATTAAGAAGAAAATGTAAGAACTGTGCAAGCGTGTACTGTAAACTAATATGAGCTGTGATTTCTTCTGTCATCAAAGCATTAAAATAGCAAAATAAATATGCAATATTTCAATGCACAAATGGATGATACCGCATCGGAATATTGCTCGGAGAAAATCTACAATATTTCAAAGATACTTTTGAGCCGTTTTCTTTTTCAAATTGGTTTGAATGTCGCACAATGTATTAATTCCAAACGTGTGCATTAAAAAGGGACTATCAGACTCCACCGTTTTCTTATTGCTTTGGTATGATACACACTAATTTCCTCAAAAACGCAGCTCAGTACTTGAAAGAGTGATTTGCTCTTTAAAAAGAAATAAGAAGGAAAGCAAAGAACAGACTCCGTGCAGATGGTTTTCCATTGTATCAACATCACTCATTTTGTTTTAAGGATTTTTGTATTTTAGTTGCATATAAAATCGTCTACATGCAATCATCTTCAAATACATCTATTTGAACTGCATAGTTCTAATAATCTTATTGTGATTCATATTTGTCAGTCAATATACACGTATATACTTTATTTATCTTATTTATTTACCAGGGACAATGCACATTAACATTTCAGTTTATACTTCCCTAATCCATAAGTAGTTTATAACAAAATAATGCCTAATGTCATTAGTTCAGTGCCACAAGTACTACATAAATACATTACAGAAGTAACACATACACACACAGCCAGGTTTACGTATTTATCAGTCAATCCATTTTTTAAGAACCACGTTCTTACTCGTTTCATTTATGTTTGAGGTTTGAAAAAAAATGAATCACATTATTACATTTCAGTCAAAACTGTGTAATCCAAATGGATGGAATTATGTGCAATTAAAACACATTCATCTTCAAAATATTTTCCCTCTCAGTGCGAAGAAAAAGCCAAATGTCCTGAGGCAAAAGTTAATACAGAGACAGTTCCTCTCTTCTTTCTCTGACACACACCCTTCTCACAGTGCAGATTCTCATCCAATGAGACACTCACTAATTGGATTAGAAGTAAAGTATGTAGATGGACAGTTTCACTTCACACACACACACACACACACACACACACACACACAGCATCTGCTGCCTCCTTAGAGTCGACAGCATTTCATCCCCCTGCCCTTCATGTCAACACAAAGACATTATTCCAGATGCAAAGACAATGGCAGACAGGGTTACAGATTAGGAGGGAAAAGATGTAAAAAGACAAGGATAGAAAAAAGCGACCAAGACTTAAAACTTGGGCAAAATCTGAGTGCGTAAAATAGACATAAAGGTGAACAGAGAGCGCAAACGCCTCAGGCCAGAACTGACCTCAGCTAAAATTACCCTGCTGCTGTTTTGCACTGCTGCACCCAACACCTATTCAGCACACAAGTATTGTTAGCTTGTAGACCATGATACAGTATCTGACAAAGGTGGAGGCACATTTTGGGCTCATCATCTGTCATGCTAGCACGCTGCATGTGACATCTTGTCTTCTTGATTATGTTTAATATCCTATCTTCATGAAATACATCATGTTTTAGGGTGGATTGGCCAGCTGGCAGTCTTACCATTAATACATTATCAGAGAGACAGTGGCCGGAGGCTCTTGTGGAGAGTTAGTATCAGAGACGCATTGTGTTTTCACATTTACTGATTACGTAAAGGAATATTAGCTCTTATTTTGATACTCTGGTCAAACTTTTCTATCTGTGTTCATGCCTTTGTTGCTTATCAAGCTGCTGGGATCTTGGAAATGAGCAAGTATCGCTTCTGATATGAGCAAGAAAGCCTTTGAGTGTGTGGTCAGACCGGTACACAGGTGTAAACAAGCCAAATGTTTAGCCAAATTATATGAACTACTTTTTGGAAGGTAAAAGCACATATGGGGGAATGTCTACGAACTGCTTCAGGAAACTCAAACTGCTCCTCTACATCATCTACGGAATGCACCCTCCAATTTGCTAGTTAAATGGGAAGAATTACCCAGAGCAGCAGCCTGTTCGTCAGAGGGGAAAGATGTGTACTCATCACTCCCCAATATCTATATGTAAACATACCTGTGGGGAGCGATGAGCTTGGAGCCAAGATGCCAAACTCCAAATATATTCTGCTGCTGTAGTAAAACATTTCAAACACGAGCTATCTGAAGCACGTAAAATCTGAAATGCTGCAATGGTCTAAACAAATTAGACCCAAGATTTCGTAAAATTATGCTTCCCGTTTCACCAGCAAGTTGACCAACATGCCAATCCTCCAGATTCCCCTTTTTGATGGCATGCATGTCTTCTCATGCATTATTTGTTTGTGAAATGGCCTCTTTCCACACACAAACCCTCTCAGATAAAACCCACACGAACACACACACACACACGCGCATAAAGTCCCACGGTGCCTCAGTAGTCGCAGAGCACAGCAGTGGGTCTCTTTCTCTGGAGACCAGAGCGCTGCAGCTGTGTACACTCCACACACACATGCACACACGGACCAAATGATAAAGCGGGGTGTCAGTGCATGCGTGTGTGTGAATGTGACTGGATGAAGGTGTGTTTGTGTGTATGTTTGTCGTTAATGGAGTTGGACAAGGCAAAATAGAAAATATGCCAGCTCAGAAAGTGCACCACCGAGTACAAATATGATCAATGTAAGTGTTGACCCTCCGTCCACATCTGTGTGTGTAGATGTGTGGTTTTTGTTCTACAACTGCAATAGCTGTGTGAGAGAGGGGATTGGGTGTGTGTTTGTGTATAATTGATTAAGCTACTGGTCCCCTTGACCTCATACTCCTATTAAAGGTCTGACCCCAGCTGTGCTACAGAGAGCTGTGTGTGTGTGTGTGTGTGTGTGTGTGTGTGAGTGTGTGTGTGTGTGTGTGTGTGTGTCAGCAGGTGACCAAAATGTGTTTTTGTGAGCCTATCACCACAATGCCTTTTATGCCTGAAGCGCCTCTCTGCACTCTCTTATTACAGTGTTTTGTGTGCGTGTCTGTCTCTGCGCGCGCACACAAACACAGCGATGGCGTGAAATGTGTTGTGATGTCTCCTCTATGGGAAGCTGGTCTCAGACTACAGAGGAGACGCTCTTCTCTCAGACCTTCTCAGACCCATTGTCCCGATGTAACACACAAACGCACACACATTTGCACATACACGCACACTACACTCGACAGGAACTTTCTTCTCACCCATTTCCTTCTCTTTCTATCCCCTGTGGCTATTTTGAACCAAAGATTTAAGGTTCACTTAGGGTTTAGGTTTCAAAATGTATTTCTCTTACATAAACTTCAATATCCCGTTATTTATTCTTCTATTGTTATATTAATCTATACGTCTGTAACATGTCAAAATGAAATTCTGTCTAAGATGACATCATAATTTCCCTGGCCTCATATTCTGGGAAATATTTCATATATTTAAGGAAATTCAGAGCTTTGTTTCTAAACATTAAACATGTTAGGAGCGACTGAACTATGTAATACTGCACTGTGGAGTTAGATGGACAAATTGTTCTCATCATTCATGCATTCATGTCAGAAAATCATGGGCCGATGACGCACTAGAGTCATACTTAGTGTGACCCCCATCCCCTAACGATACAACATCATAAAAAAATAGCACATTAGCATCAGTGGTTCTCCTGCTTGATCCATCAGCAGCATAACTAACTTGTATAAATGGGAGGGAAAAAAATGTCTATTATGTAGCAGACTGTGAGGAATGAGGTTGATTCTCAGTAGGTCGGTGTCCTCTGGCTCTCATGGTTCAAACGTGTATGGCTGTACAAGTCCAATAAACCTGCTACACGAGGCATCCATTTTCCAGGTCGTTGTGGTTTTTGATTCTTGAGGGAGGCTGCAACTTTCCCACGATTGATTTCAAAGCTTTCACTGCACACACCTCCAGCTTTTCGGAGCAGAGAACACTGCAGATTTTTTCACGATTTTGAAACCTAATTGTACATACTTGGAGATCGTTTTAGTCACATTTGTCTGGGTGGTTAATAACACATCGATGTGACAACTCAGAACACATATTTATCGCCGCTTTACAGAGACTTTAGGTCACTGCAAACCCTAACGTCAAAATGTTGGGCATTGTTTAAATCCCATCGATAGATTCATTTTGAGATCTATTTCTATGTATTTCATCACTAATCATCCGTAATAGGACATTGTTGTGTTGCGTTTTAATGCGAACAAGACCATCAAGAGGAGAAGACTCTAAAACAATGCAGGAGAGAACAACTGAAAACGAACACAAGGTTCATATGTGAGATGATTTTACAGTGGCACTTCGGATTAGCCATGTTTAAATCCACTTAAATCCGCTGTAAAAATGATATGGCCTTTTTTTTTTGCTGCATTTCGACGAAATATAGGTCATATGGAGACATGCAGAGGTGGAGAGTTTCCATGTGTATCTGTACACATGTGCAGGAGTGTTGTGTTCTCTGCAAAGAAAGCACACACATGCAGAAAAACCCCAGCGTTACCACTTTACCGTCTCCCAGGGCAACAAGAGCAGAATCTACCAAGAGGGATGTTGAGAATAAAGCAGAGGAGAGGGAGGAGGAAGAAGAGACAAGGCACAAAAGACAACCCAATCTACCTAGACTTATTCTAATACAGCTGCTAGAGTGAGGATGCTGGAGGTAACTCCAGCTGAGAAAGGCCTGGATGTGCCTGTGTGTGTCTGTGTGTGTGTAGAGACAGATGCGCATTGTACACACTTGCTCACATGCTAACAATTCTATTTGTCCTGGCTGAGTAAGATGATATGTTTACCTGCATGTCTCTGTCTAAACAGAGGATGGGATGATATGGGTCAAACAACACTCACTGATGTAGTGTATAGAGCTAGTACCGAATACCCCTTTGACACAGGACAAAAGACTCACTAACATCTGGCTTTTGTCTTTTGTGTGAAGGGGTACAATCGGCTTTCACTACCAGGTCATCTGACTCTGTAGTAGTCACGGGTACTTATCGGCTCCAGTTCTGATCGGCAGTGATGGAAACACAACACCAGGGTGTATGCGCTACATTTCACCCCTCTTGACAGTCACAAAGTCAATCCATCACCGTTCAAGTGACACAGTTTGAAACAAGGACTAAAGTAAAAGCAAATTGTAACCACGATAACAGTCATTAGTCTTGACGATGCTTTTACTGTTCCCTGTTTTCCAGAGCATTTGTGGTGTCAACTCCGACTCACTGGAAACAAACAATCAAAAAATAAATCCAAACTTGTCGACCTGCAGTGTGAAAGGAGTCAATTACCATTTCTTCAGCGGTTTTACCCACATTAAAACACATAAATCAGCTGTAAAAACAACATTAGTATCACGTTACATAGGTTATTTAAGAGTATAGCTGAAACTCAAAGCGGATTTAATTACCAACTATTTTTGATTTCATGAGCTAAAATTACCCATAAATATCAATGAACATATTTATCTAAATCCCACATAAAGTAGTTAAATAAATGACTTAAAACTAGAAGCAAAGATCAACAGCAGAGAAAGAGTTGCACTAATCCAAGAATTCAAGCTGTCTTTGTAAAGACTGTTAGCCGTCTTATGTTCCAAGCCTATTTATCCTTTCCACACCGCTGTAAGTGAAGCGAAACTTGTCTGTTGTCTTCGCTAAGCTAACCTTAATTCTCCAAGCGATTATGCTTTAGCACTTCTCCTGTCTCATTTGCCCCCCTGCCCTTTCTCTATAATTATTTTGCTTGTATGTTCCACTCCTCTTAGTATTAACATCCTGTTCCTTTCAATGAAATCTGTCCCATCTTTTCTCCTCCTCCCTCCCAGCCACCTCCCCTTCTCTGCTGAGCTCTGCTGGTGATATTGGGTTTTTTGGGAGGGGGCACAGTGGCAGCGCTGGCATGTGTTCGAAGGGCTGGCCCGCTGCCAGCCACTGAGCATCACTCCGGCAACCAGAGTCACGCTGTTGGATTTATCTCCAACCAACCTGTCAGCTGATGCTCTTTGTGGGCGTAAGACGAGTGGGCATAGCCTCTTTGGCACTCGCACTGCCAAGGTGCCCACTGGAGATTTAAATATGAGGGGAGGAAAGCCCCTTAGTCGGTGCTACAATGCAGAGGATGTGAGACAGCTTTTTTAGAAAGAAGCACCCAACTTCCAACACAGACTGAGGGCTAAAGCAGTCAGAGAATAGAGAGTGCAAGACGGGTAGGAAGGAAGAGAAGGAGCAAAAGATGGATGTGGCAAAAGAGAGAATAAGGCACAGCAAGACAGAAACGTAGATAAAGGCATAAACTGAGCGGGGGGGGGGGGGGGGGG